>CAKAJE020002213.1:0-20108 GCA_916610135.2 Macropis europaea
AATGTGATAGAATTTCGCTGAATTCTTATATTAACCAAAATATAAAATGATCTAATCGGGTCTCTGATTGCCCTATCATAGAAGTTTAATAGTGCATTTTACTCGCCATTCCACGCGCTTTAAGATGCCGCCTAGCCCAGTACGCTATCTGAAATAGGAGCGACGTATGTTGAACAAATGTGATAGAATTTCCCTGAATTCTTATATTAACCTTAATGTAAAATGATCTAATCGGGTCTCTGTTTGCCCTACCCTAGAAGTTTAACAGTGCATTTCACTCGTCATTTCATGCGCTTTGCGATGCCGCTTAGCCCAATAAGCTATCTGAAATAGGAGCGACGTAAATTAAACAAATGTGATAGAATTTCTCTGAATTCTTATACTAACCAAAATATAAAATGATCTAATCGGGACTCTGATTGCCCTATCATAGAAGTTTAATAGTGAATTTTACTCGCCATTCCACGCGCTTTAAGATGCCGCCTAGCCCAGTACGCTATCTGAAATAGGAGCGACGTATGTTGAACAAATGTGATAGAATTTCCCTGAATTCTTATATTAACCTTAATGTAAAATGATCTAATCGGGTCTCTGTTTGCCCTACCCTAGAAGTTTAATAGTGCATTTCACTCGTCATTTCATGCGCTTTGCGACGCCGCTTAGCCCAATAAGCTATCTGAAATAGGAGCGACGTAAATTGAACAAATGTGATAGAATTTCGCTGAATTCTTATATTAACCAAAATATAAAATGATCTAATCGGGTCTCTGATTGCCCTATCATAGAAGTTCAATAGTGCATTTTACTCGCCATTCCATGCGCTTTAAGGTGCCGCTTAGCCCAATACGCTATCTGAAATAGGAGCGACGTAAATTGAACAAATGTGATAGAATTTCGCTGAATTCTTATATTAACCAAAATATAAAATGATCTAATCGGGTCTCTGATTGCCCTATCATAGAAGTTTGATAGTGTATTTTACTAGACATTCCACGCGCTTTAAGTTGCCGCCTAGCCCAGTACGCTATCTGAAATAGGAGCTACGTATGTTGAACAAATGTGACAGAATTACGCTGAATTCTTATATTAACCGTAATATAAAATGATCTAATCGGGTCTCTGTTTGCCTTATCCTAGAAGTTTAATAGTGCATTTTACTCGCCATTCCACGCGCTTTAAGATGCCGCCTAGCCCAGGACGCTATCTGAAATAGGAGCTACGTAAGGTGAACAAATGTGACAGAGTTACGCTGAATTCTTATATTAACCGCAATATAAAATGATCTAATCGGGTTTCTGTTTGCCTACCCTAGAAGTTTAGTAGTGCATTTTACTCGCCATGTCCTGCGCTTTGAGATGCAGCTTACCCCAATACGCTATCTGAAATAGGAGCGACGTAAATTGAACAAATGTGATAGAATTTCGCTGAATTCTTATATTAACCAAAACATAAAATGATCTAATCGGGTCTCTGATTGCCCTATCATAGAAGTTTAATAGTGAATTTTACTCGCAATTCCACGCGCTTTAAGATGCCGCTTAGCCCAATACGCTATCTGCAATTGGAGCGACGTAAATGGAACAAATGTGTTAGAATTTCGCTGAATTATTATATTAACCAAAATATAAAATAATCTAATCGGGTCTCTGTTTGCCTTACCCTAGAAGTTTAATAGTGCATTTTACTCGCCATTTCATGCGCTTTGAGATGCCGCTTAGCCCAATACGCTATCTGAAATAGGATCGACGTAAATTGAACAAATGTGATAGAATTTCGCTGAATTCTTAAATTAACCATAATATAAAATGATCTAATGGGGTCTCTGATTGCCCTACCCTAGAAGATTAATAGTGCATTTCACTCGCCATTTCATGCGCTTTGAGATGCCGCTTAGCCCAATACGCTATCTGACATAGGAGCGACGTAAATTGAACAAATGTGATAGAATTTCGCTGAATTCTTATATTAACCAAAATATAAAATGATCTAATCGGGTCTCTGATTGCCCTATCATAGAAGTTTAATAGTGCATTTTACTCGCCGTTCCACGTGCTCTAAGTTGCCGCCTAGCCCAGTACGCTATCTGAAACAGGAGCTACGTATGTTGAACAAATGTGATATAATTACGCTGAATTATTATATTAACCGTAATATTAAATGATCTAATCGGGTCTCGGTTTGCCTTACCCTAGAAGTTTAATACTGCATTTTACTCGACATTTCATGCGCTTTGAGATGCCGCTTAGCCCAATACGCTATCTGCAACATGAGCGACGTAAATTGAACAAATGTGATAGAATTTCGCTGAATTCTTAAATTAACCATAATATAAAATGATCTAATCGGGTCTCTGTTTGCCCTACCCTAGAAGTTTAATAGTACATTTTACTCGCCATTTCTTGCGCTTTGAGATGCCGCTTAGCCCAATACGCTATCTGAAATATCAGCGACGTAACTTGAACAAATGTTATAGAATTTCGCTGAATTCTTATATTAACCAAAATATAAAATGATCTAATCGGGTCTCTGTTTGCCTTATCCTAGAAGTTTAATAGTGCATTTTACTCGCCATTTCATGCGCTTTGAGATGCCGCATAGCCCAATACGCTATCTGAAATAGGAGCGACGTAAATTGAACAAATGTGATAGAATTTCGCTGAATGCTTATATTAACCTCAATGTAAAATGATCTAATCGGGTCTTTGTTCGCCCTACCCTAGAAGTTTAATAGTGCATTTCACTCGTCATTTCATGTGCTTTGAGATGCCGCTTAGCCCAATACGCTATCTGACATAGGAGCGACGTAAATTGAACAAATGTGATAGAATTTCGCTGAATTCTTAAATTAACCATAATATAAAATGATCTAATGGGGTCTCTGATTGCCCTACCCTAGAAGATTAATAGTGCATTTCACTCGCCATTTCATGCGCTTTGAGATGCCGCTTAGCCCAATACGCTATCTGACATAGGAGCGACGTAAATTGAACAAATGTGATACAATTTCGCTGAATTCTTAAATTAACCATAATATAAAATGGTCTAATGGGGTCTCTGATTGCCCTATCATAGAAGTTTAGTAGTGCATTTTACTCGCCCTTCCACGCGCTTTGAGATACCTCGTTGCCCAGTACGCTATCTGAAATAGGAGCGACGTAAGTTGAACAAATGTGATATAATTACGCTGCATTCTTATATTAACCGTAATATAAAATGATCTAATCGGGTCGCTGTTTGCCCTACCCTAGAAGTTTAACAGTGCATTTTACTCGTCATTTCATGCGCTTTGAGATGCCGCATAGCCCAATACGCTATCTGACATACGAGCGACGTAAATTGAACAAATGTGATAGAATTTCGCTGAATTCTTAAATTAACCATAATATAAAATGATCTAATGGGGTCTCTGATTGCCCTACCCTAGAAGATTAATAGGGCATTTCACACGCCATTTCATGCGCTTTGAGATGCCGCTTAGCCCAATACGCTATCTGACATAGGAGCGACGTAAATTGTACAAATGTGATAGAATTTCGCTGAATTCTTAAATTAACCATAATATAAAATGATCTAATGGGGTCTCTGTTTGCCCTACCCTAGAAGTTTAATAGTGCATTTGACTCGTCATTTCATGCGCTTTGAGATGCCGCTTAGCCCAATACGCTATCTGAAATAGGAGCGATGTAAATTGATCAAATGTGATAGAATTTCGCTGAAATCTTTTATTAACCATAACGTAAAATGATCTAATCGGGTCTCTGTTCACCCTAGCGTAGAAACTTAATTGTGCATTTTATTCGTCATTTCATGCGCTTTGAGATGCCGCTTAGCCCAATACGCTATCTGAAATAGGAGCGACTTAAATTGAACAAATGTGATAGAATTTCGCTGAGTTCTTATATTAACCAAAATATAAAATGATCTAATCGGGTCTCTGATTGCCCTATCATAGAAGTTTAGTAGTGCATTTTACTCGCCCTTCCACGCGCTTTGAGATACCGCCTTGGCCAGTACGCTATCTGAAATAGGAGCGACGTAAGTTGAACAAATGTGATAGAATTACGCTGAATTCTTATATTAACCGTAATATAAAATGATCTAATCGGGTCTCTGTTTGCCTTATCCTAGAAGTTTAATAGTGCATTTTACTCGCCATTTCATGCGCTTTGAGATGCCGCTTAGCCCAATACGCTATCTGAAATAGGAGCGACGTAAATTGAACAAATGTGATAGAATTTCGCTGAATTCTTATATTAACCTCAATGTAAAATGATCTAATCGGGTCTTTGTTCGCCCTACCCTAGAAGTTTAATAGTGCATTTCACTCGTCATTTCATGCGCTTTGAGATGCCGCTTAGCCCAATAAGCTATCTGAAATAGGAACGACGTAAATTGACCAAATGTGATAGAATTTCGCTGAATTCTTATATTAACCAAAATATAAAATGATCTAATCGGGTCTCTGATTGCCCTATCATAGAAGTTTAATAGTGAATTTTACTCGCCATTCCACGCGCTTTAAGATGCCGCTTAGCCCAATATGCTATCTGCAACATGAGCGACGTAAATTGAACAAATGTGATAGAATTTCGCTGAATTCTCAAATTAACCATAATATAAAATGATCTAATCGGGTCTCTGTTTGCCCTACCCTAGAAGTTTAATAGTACATTTTACTCGCCATTTCTTGCGCTTTGAGATGCCGCTTAGCCCAATACGCTATCTGAAATATCAGCGACGTAAATTGAACAAATGTGAGAGAATCTCGCTGAATTCTTATATTAACCTTAATGTAAAATGATCTAATCGGGTCTATGTTCGCCCTACCCTAGAAGATTACTAGTGCATTTCACACGTCATTTCATGCGCTTTGAGATGCCGCTTAGCTCAATAAGCTATCTGAAATAGGAGCGACGTAAATTGGACAAATGTGATAGAATTTTTCTGAATTCTTAAATAAACCATAATATGAAATGATCTAATCGGGTCTCTGTTTGCCCTACCCTAGAGATTTAACAGTGCATTTTACTCGCCATTTCATGCGCTTTGAGATGCCGCTTAGCCCAATACGCTATCTGAAATAGGAGCAACGTAAATTGAACAAATGTGATAGAATTTCGCTGAATTCTTATATTAACCAAAATATAAAATGATCTAATCGGGTCTCTGATTGCCCTATCATAGAAGTTTGATAGTGTATTTTACTCGACATTCCACCCGCTTTAAGTTGCCGCCCAGCCCAGTACGCTATCTGAAATAGGAGCTACGTAAGTTGAACAAATGTGACAGAATTACGCTGAATTCTTATATTTACCGTAATATAAAATGATCTAATCGGGTCTCTGTTTGCCTTATCCTAGAAGTTTAATAGTGCATTTTACTCGCCATTTCATGCGCTTTGAGATGCCGCATAGCACAATACGCTATCTGAAATAGGAGCGACGTAAATTGAAGAAATGTGATAGAATTTCGCTGAATTCTTAAATTAACCATAATATAAAATGATCTAATCGGGTCTCTGATTGCCCTACCCTAGAAGATTAATAGTGCATTTCACACGCCATTTCATGCGCTTTGAGATGCCGCTTAGCCCAATACGCTATCTGACATAGGAGCGACGTAAATTGCACAAATGTGACAGAATTTCGCTGAATTCTTATATTAACCAAAATATAAAATGAGCTAATCGGGTCTCTGATTGCCCTATCATAGAAGTTTAATAGTGCATTTTACTCGCCATTCCACGCGCTTTAAGTTGCCGCCTAGCCCAGTACGCTATCTGAAATAGGTGCTACGTAAGTTGAACAAATGTGACAGAATTACGCTGAATTCTTATATTAACCGTAATATAAAATGATCTAATCGGGTCTCTGTTTGCCCTACCCTAGAAGTGTAATAGTGCATTTTACTCGCCATTTCTTGCGCTTTGAGATGCCTCTTAGCCCGGTACGCTATCTGAAATAGGAGCGACGTAAATTGATCAAATGTGATAGAATTTCGCTGAATTCTTTTATTAACCATAACGTAAAATGATCTAATCGGGTCTCTGTTCGCCCTAGCGTAGAAGCTTAATTGTGCATTTTATTCGTCATTTCATGCGCTTTGAGATGCCGCTTAGCCCAATACGCTATCTGAAATAGGAGCGACGTAAATTGAACAAATGTGATAGAATTTCGCTGAATTCTTATATTAACCAAAATATAAAATGATCTAATCGGGTCTCTGTTTGCCCTACTCTAGAAGTTTAATAGTGCATTTTACTCGACATGTCTTGCGCTTTGAGATGCCGCTTAGTCCAATACGCTGTCTGAAATATCAGCGACGTAAATTGAACAAATGTGAGAGAATTTCGCTGAATTCTTATATTAACCAAAATATAAAATGATCTAATCGGGTCTCTGATTGCCCTATCATAGAAGTTTAGTAGTGCATTTTACTCGCCCTTCCACGCGCTTTGAGATACCGCCTTGCCCAGTACGCTATCTGAAATAGGAGCGACGTAAGTTGAACAAATGTGATAGAATTACGCTGAATTCTTATATTAACCGTAATATAAAATGATCTAATCGTGTCTCTGTTTGCCCTACCCTAGAAGTTTAACAGTGCATTTGTCTCGCCACTTCATGCGCTTTGAGATGCCGCCTAGCCCAGTACGCTATCTGAAATAGTAGCGACGTAAATGGAACAAATGTGTTAGAATTTCGCTGAATTATTATATTAACCAAAATATAAAATAATCTAATCGGGTCTCTGATTTCCCTATCATAGAAGTTTAACAGTGCATTTGACTCGCCATTTCATGCGCTTTGAGATGCCGCGTAGTCCAATACGCTATCTGTAATAGGGGCGACGTAAATTGAACAAATGTGATAGAATTACTCTGAATTCTTATATTAACCGTAATATAAAATGATCTAATCGGGTCTCTGTTTGCCTTACCCTAGAAGTTTAATAGTGCATTTTACTCGCCATTTCATGCGCTTTGAGATGCCGCTTAGCCCAATACGCTATCTGAAAAAGGAGCGACGTAAATTGAACAAATGTGATAGAATTTCGCTGAATTCTTAAATTAACCATAATATAAAATGATCTAATGGGGTCTCTGATTGCCCTACCCTAGAAGATTAATAGTGCATTTCACTCGCCATTTCATGCGCTTTGAGGTGCCGCTTAGCCCAATAAGCTATCTGAAATAGGAGCGACGCAAATTGAACAAATGTGATAGAATTTCGCTGAATTCTTATATTAACCAAAATATAAAATGATCTAATCGGGTCTCTGATTGCCCTATCATAGAAGTTTAATAGTGCATTTTACTCGCCATTCCACGCGCTTTAAGATGCCGCCTAGCCCAGTACGCTATCTGAAATAGGAGCGACGTATGTTGAACAAATGTGATAGAATTTCCCTGAATTCTTATATTAACCTTAATGTAAAATGATCTAATCGGGTCTCCGTTTGCCCTACCCTAGAAGTTTAATAGTGCATTTCACTCGTCATTTCATGCGCTTTGCGATGCCGCTTAGCCCAATAAGCTATCTGAAATAGGAGCGACGTAAATTAAACAAATGTGATAGAATTTCTCTGAATTCTTATATTAACCAAAATATAAAATGATCTAATCGGGTCTCTGATTGCCCTATCATAGAAGATTAATAGTGAATTTTACTCGCCATTCCACGCGCTTTAAGATGCCGCCTAGCCCAGTACGCTATCTGAAATAGGAGCGACGTATGTTGAACAAATGTGATAGAATTTCCCTGAATTCTTATATTAACCTTAATGTAAAATGATCTAATCGGGTCTCTGTTTGCCCTACCCTAGAAGTTTAATAGTGCATTTCACTCGTCATTTCATGCGCTTTGCGACGCCGCTTAGCCCAATAAGCTATCTGAAATAGGAGCGACGTAAATTGAACAAATGTGATAGAATTTCGCTGAATTCTTATATTAACCAAAATATAAAATGATCTAATCGGGTCTCTGATTGCCCTATCATAGAAGTTTAATAGTGCATTTTACTCGCCATTCCATGCGCTTTAAGGTGCCGCCTAGCCCAGTACGCTATCTGAAATAGGAGCGACGTAAACTGAACAAATGTGATAGAATTTTGCTGAATTCTTAAATTAACCATAATATAAAATGATCTAGTCGGGTCTCTGATTGCCCTACCCTAGAAGTTTAATAGTGCATTTTACTCGCCATTTCATGCGCTTTGAGATGCCGCTTAGCCCAATACGCTATCTGAAATAGGAGCGACGTAAATTGAACAAATGTGATAGAATTTGGCTGAATTCTTATATTAACCAAAATATAAAATGATCTAATCGGGTCTCTGATTGCCCTATCATAGAAGTTTGATAGTGTATTTTACTAGACATTCCACGCGCTTTAAGTTGCCGCCTAGCCCAGTACGCTATCTGAAATAGGAGCTACGTATGTTGAACAAATGTGACAGAATTACGCTGAATTCTTATATTAACCGTAATATAAAATGATCTAATCGGGTCTCTGTTTGCCTTATCCTAGAAGTTTAATAGTGCATTTTACTCGCCATTCCACGCGCTTTAAGATGCCGCCTAGCCCAGGACGCTATCTGAAATAGGAGCTACGTAAGGTGAACAAATGTGACAGAGTTACGCTGAATTCTTATATTAACCGCAATATAAAATGATCTAATCGGGTTTCTGTTTGCCTACCCTAGAAGTTTAGTAGTGCATTTTACTCGCCATGTCCTGCGCTTTGAGATGCAGCTTACCCCAATACGCTATCTGAAATAGGAGCGACGTAAATTGAACAAATGTGATAGAATTTCGCTGAATTCTTATATTAACCAAAATATAAAATGATCTAATCGGGTCTCTGATTGCCCTATCATAGAAGTTTAATAGTGCATTTTACTCGCCATTCCACGCGCTTTAAGATGCCGCCTAGCCCAGGACGCTATCTGAAATAGGAGCTACGTAAGTTGAACAAATGTGACAGAATTACGCTGAATTCTTATATTTACCGTAATATAAAATGATCTAATCGGGTCTCTGTTTGCCTTATCCTAGAAGTTTAATAGTGCATTTTACTCGCTATTTCATGCGCTTTGAGATGCCGCTTAGCCCAATACGCTATCTGAAATAGGAGCGACGTAAATTGAACAAATGTGATAGAATTTCGCTGAATTCTTATATTAACCTCAATGTAAAATGATCTAATCGGGTCTTCGTTCGCCCTACCCTAGAAGTTTAATAGTGCATTTCACTCGTCATTTCATGCGCTTTGAGATGCCGCTTAGCCCAATACGCTATCTGACATAGGAGCGACGTAAATTGAACAAATGTGATAGAACTTCGCTGAATTCTTAAATTAACCATAATATAAAATGATCTAATGGGGGCGCTGATTGCCCTACCCTAGAAGATTAATAGTGCATTTCACTCGCCGTTTCATGCGCTTTGAGATGCCGCTTAGCCCAATACGCTATCTGACATAGGAGCGACGTAAATTGAACAAATGTGATACAATTTCGCTGAATTCTTAAATTAACCATAATATAAAATGATCTAATGGGGTCTCTGATTGCCCTATCATAGAAGTTTAGTAGTGCATTTTACTCGCCCTTCCACGCGCTTTGAGATACCTTGTTGCCCAGTACGCTATCTGAAATAGGAGCGACGTAAGTTGAACAAATGTGATATAATTACGCTGCATTCTTATATTAACCGTAATATAAAATGATCTAATCGGGTCGCTGTTTGCCCTACCCTAGAAGTTTAACAGTGCATTTTACTCGTCATTTCATGCGCTTTGAGATGCCGCATAGCCCAATACGCTATCTGACATACGAGCGACGTAAATTGAACAAATGTGATAGAATTTCGCTGAATTCTTAAATTAACCATAATATAAAATGATCTAATGGGGTCTCTGATTGCCCTACCCTAGAAGATTAATAGTGCATTTCACACGCCATTTCATGCGCTTTGAGATGCCGCTTAGCCCAATACGCTATCTGACATAGGAGCGACGTAAATTGTACAAATGTGATAGAATTTCGCTGAATTCTTAAATTAACCATAATATAACATGATCTAATCGGGTCTCTGTTTGCCCTACCCTAGAAGTTTAACAGTGCATTTTACTCGCCATTTCATGCGCTTTGAGATGCCGCTTAGCCCAATACGCTATCTGAAATTGGAGCGACGTAAATTGAACAAATGTGATAGAATTTCGCAGAATTCTTAAATTAACCATAATATAAAATGATCTAATGGGGTCTCTGTTTGCCCTACCCTAGAAGTTTAATAGTGCATTTGACTCGTCATTTCATGCGCTTTGAGATGCCGCTTAGCCCAATACGCTATCTGAAATAGGAGCGATGTAAATTGATCAAATGTGATAGGATTTCGCTGAAATCTTTTATTAACCATAACGTAAAATGATCTAATCGGGTCTCTGTTCACCCTAGCGTAGAAACTTAATTGTGCATTTTATTCGTCATTTCATGCGCTTTGAGATGCCGCTTAGCCCAATACGCTATCTGAAATAGGAGCGACGTAAATTGAACAAACGTGATAGAATTTCCCTGAATACTTATATTAACCTTAATGTAAAATGATCTAATCGGGTCTCCGTTTGCCTTATCCTAGAAGTTTAACAGTGCATTTTACTGGCCATTTCATGCGCATTGAGATGCCGCTTAGCCCAATACGCTATCTGAAATAGGAGCGATGTAAATTGAACAAATGTGATAGAATTTCGCTGAATTCTTAAATTAACCATAATATAAAATGATCTAATCGGGTCTCTGATTGCCGTATCATAGAAGTTTAGTAGTGCATTTTACTCGCCCTTCCACGCGCTTTGAGATACCGCCTTGACCAGTACGCTATCTGAAATAGGAGCGACGTAAGTTGAACAAATGTGATAGAATTACGCTGAATTCTTATATTAACCGTAATATAAAATGATCTAATCGGGTCTCTGTTTGCCTTATCCTAGAAGTTTAATAGTGCATTTTACTCGCCATTTCATGCGCTTTGAGATGCCGCTTAGCCCAATACGCTATCTGCAATAGGAGCGACGTAAATTGAACAAATGTGATAGAATTTCGCTGAATTCTTAAATTAACCATAATATAAAATGATCTAATCGGGTCTCTGTTTGCCCTACCCTAGAAGTTTAATAGTGCATTTTACTCGCCATTTCTCGCTCTTTGAGATGCCGCTTAGCCCAATACGCTATCTGAAATAGGAGCGACGTAAATTGAACAAATGTGATAGAATTTCGCTGAATTCTTAAATTAACCAAAATATAAAATGATCTAATCGGGTCTCTGATTGCCCTATCATAGAAGTTTAATAGTGCATTTTACTCGCCATTCCACGCACTTTAAGATGGTGCCTCGCCCAGGACGCTATCTGAAATAGGAGCGACGTATGTTGAACAAATGTGATAGAATTTCGCTGAATTCTTATATTAACCAAAATATTAAATGATCTAATGGGGTCTCTGTTTGCCCTACCCTAGAAGTTTAATAGTGCATTTTACTCGTTATTTCATGCGCTTTGAGATGCCGCTTAGCACAATACGCTATCTGAAATAGGAGCGATGTAAATTGATCAAATGTGATAGAATTTCGCTGAATTCTTTTATTAACCATAACGTAAAATGATCTAATCGGGTCTCTGTTCGCCCTAGCGTAGAAGCTTAATTGTGCATTTTATTCGTCATTTCATGCTCTTTGAGATGCCGCTTAGCCCAATACGCTATCTGAAATAGGAGCGACGTAAATTGAACAAATGTGATAGAATTTCGCTGAATTCTTATATTAACCAAAATATAAAATGATCTAATCGGGTCTCTGTTTGCCCTACCCTAGAAGTTTAATAGTGCATTTTACTCGCCATTTCTCGCGCTTTGAGATTCCGCTTAGCCCAATACGCTATCTGAAATATCAGCGACGTAAATTGAACAAATCTGAGAGAATTTCGCTGAATTCTTAAATTAACCATAATATAAAATGATCTTATCGGGTCTCTGTTTGCACTACCCTAGAAGTTTAATAGTGCATTTTACTCGACATTTCTTGCGCTTTGAGATGCCGCTTAGTCCAATACGCTATCTGAAATATCAGCGACGTAAATTGAACAAATGTGAGAGAATTTCGCTGAATTCTTATATTAACCAAAATATAAAATGATCTAATCGGGTCTCTGATTGCCCTATCATAGAAGTTTAGTAGTGCATTTTACTCGCCCTTCCACGCGCTTTGAGATACCGCCTAGCCCAGTACGCTATCTGAAATAGGAGCGACGTAAGTTGAACAAATGTGATAGAATTACGCTGAATTCTTATATTAACCGTAATATAAAATGATCTAATCGGGTCTCTGTTTGCCCTACCCTAGAAGTTTAACAGTGCATTTTACTCGACATTTCATGCGCTTTGAGATGCCGCACAGCCCAATACGCTATCTGAAATAGGAACGACGTAAATTGAACAAATGTGATAGAATTTTTCTGAATTCTTAAATTAACCATTATATAAAATGATCTAATCGGGTCTCTGTTTGCCCTACCCTTGAAGTTTAATAGTGCATTTTACTCGCCATTCCACGCGCTTTAAGATGCCGCCTAGCCCAGTACGCTATCTGAAATAGGAGCGACGTAAATGGAACAAATGTGTTAGAATTTCGCTGAATTATTATATTAACCAAAATATAAAATAATCTAATCGGGTCTCTGATTTCCCTATCATAGAAGTTTAACAGGGCATTTGACTCGCCATTTCATGC
Source organism: Macropis europaea (assembly GCA_916610135.2). NCBI lineage: Eukaryota > Metazoa > Arthropoda > Insecta > Hymenoptera > Melittidae > Macropis > Macropis europaea. The sequence goes on from CAKAJE020002213.1 coordinate 12,787, forward strand.
GCTTTGAGATGCCGCTTAGCCCAATACGCTATCTGAAATAGGGGCGACGCAAATTGAACAAATGTGATAGAATTACTCTGAATTCTTATATTAACCGTAATATAAAATGATCTATACGGGTCTCTGTTTGCCTTACCCTAGAAGTTTAATAGTGCATTTTACTCGCCATTTCATGCGCTTTGAGATGCCGCTTAGCCCAATACGCTATCTGAAATAGGAGCGACGTAAATTGAACAAATGTGATAGAATTTCGCTGAATTCTTAAATTAACCATAATATAAAATGATCTAATGGGGTCTCAGATTGCCCTACCCTAGAAGATTAATAGTGCATTTCACTCGCCATTTCATGCGCTTTGAGATGCCGCTTCGCCCAATACGCTATCTGACATAGGAGCGACGTAAATTGAACAAATGTGATAGAATTTCGCTGAATTCTTATATTAACCAAAATATAAAATGATCTAATCGGGTCTCTGATTGCCCTATCATAGAAGTTTAATAGTGCATTTTACTCGCCATTCCACGCGCTTTAAGTTGCCGCCTAGCCCAGTACGCTATCTGAAATAGGAGCTACGTAAGTTGAACAAATGTGACAGAATTACGCTGAATCCTTATATTAACGGAAATATAAAATGATCTAATCGGGTCTCTGTTTGCCCTACCCTAGAAGTTTAATAGTGCATTTTACTCGCCATTTCTTGCGCTTTGAGATGCCGCTTAGCCCAGTCCGCTATCGGAAATAGGAGCGACGTAAATTGAACAAATGTGATAGAATTTCGCTGAATTCTTATATTAACCTCAATGTAAAATGATCTAAGCGGGTCTTTGTTCGCCCTACCCTAGAAGTTTAATAGTGCATTTCACTCGCCATTTCATGCGCTTTGAGATGCCGCTTAGCCCAATAAGCTATCTGAAATAGGAACGACGTAAATTGACCAAATGTGATAGAATTTCGCTGAATTCTTATATTAACCAAAATATAAAATGATCTAATCGGGTCTCTGATTGCCCTATCATAGAAGTTTAATAGTGAATTTTACTCGCCATTCCACGCGCTTTAAGATGCCGCTTAGCCCAATACGCTATCTGCAATAGGAGCGACGTAAATTGAACAAATGTGATAGAATTTCGCTGAATTCTTAAATTAACCATAATATAAAATGATCTAATCGGGTCTCTGTTTGCCCTACCCTAGAAGTTTAACAGTGCATTTTACTCGCCATTTCATGCGCTTTGAGATGCCGCTTAGCCCAATACGCTATCTGAAATAGGAGCGACGTAAATTGAACAAATGTGATAGAATTCCGCTGAATTATTATATTAACCAAAATATAAAATAATCTAATCGGGTCTCTGATTTCCCTATCATAGAAGTTTGATAGTGTATTTTACTCGACATTCCACGCGCTTTAAGTTGCCGCCTAGCCCAGTACGCTATCTGAAATAGGAGCTACGTAAGTTGAACAAATGTGACAGAATTACGCTGAATTCTTATATTTACCGTAATATAAAATGATCTAATCGGGTCTCTGTTTGCGTTATCCTAGAAGTTTAATAGTGCATTTTACTCGCCATTTCATGCGCTTTGAGATGCCGCATAGCACAATACGCTATCTGAAATAGGAGCGACGTAAATTGAAGAAATGTGATAGAATTTCGCTGAATTCTTATATTAACTTCAATGTAAAATGATCTAATCGGGTCTTTCTTCGCCCTACCCTAGAAGTTTAATAGTGCATTTTACTCGACATTTCTTGCGCTTTGAGATGCCGCTTAGTCCAATACGCTATCTGAAATATCAGCGACGTAAATTGAACAAATGTGAGAGATTTTCGCTGAATTCTTATATTAACCAAAATATAAAATGATCTAATCGGGTCTCTGATTGCTCTATCATAGAAGTTTAGTAGTGCATTTTACTCGCCCTTCCACGCGCTTTGAGATACCGCCTAGCCCAGTACGCTATCTGAAATAGGAGCGACGTAAGTTGAACAAATGTGATAGAATTACGCTGAATTCTTATATTATACCGTAATATAAAATGATCTAATCGGGTCTCTGTTTGCCCTACCCTAGAAGTTTAACTGTGCATTTTACTCGTCATTTCATACGCTTTGAGATGCCGCATAGCCCAATACGCTATCTGAAATAGGAACGACGTAAATTGAACAAATGTGATAGAATTTTTCTGAATTCTGAAATTAACCATAATATACAATGATCTAATCGGGTCTCTGTTTGCCCTACCCTTGAAGTTTAATAGTGCATTTTACTCGCCATTCCATGCGCTTTAAGATGCCGCCTAGCCCAGTACGCTATCTGAAATAGGAGCGACGCAAATTGAACAAATGTGATAGAATTTCGCTGAATTCTTATATTAACCAAAATATAAAATGATCTAATCGGGTCTCTGATTTCCCTATCATAGAAGTTTAACAGTGCATTTGACTCGCCACTTCATGCGCTTTGAGATGCCGCCTAGCCCAGTACGCTATCTGAAATAGTAGCGACGTAAATGGAACAAATGTGTTAGAATTTCGCTGAATTATTATATTAACCAAAATATAAAATAATCTAATCGGGTCTCTGATTTCCCTATCATAGAAGTTTAACAGTGCATTTGACTCGCCATTTCATGCGCTTTGAGATGCCGCTTAGTCCAATACGCTATCTGAAATAGGGGCGACGTAAATTGAACAAATGTGATAGAATTACTCTGAATTCTTATATTAACCGTAATATAAAATGATCTAATCGGGTCTCTGTTTGCCTTACCCTAGAAGTTTAATAGTGCATTTTACTCGCCATTTTATGCGCTTTGAGATGCCGCTTAGCCCAATACGCTATCTGAAAAAGGAGCGACGTAAATTGAACAAATGTGATAGAATTTCGCTGAATTCTTAAATTAACCATAATATAAAATGATCTAATGGGGTCTCTGATTGCCCTACCCTAGAAGATTAATAGTGCATTTCACTCGCCATTTCATGCGCTTTGAGGTGCCGCTTAGCCCAATAAGCTATCTGAAATAGGAGCGACGCAAATTGAACAAATGTGATAGAATTTCGCTGAATTCTTATATTAACCAAAATATAAAATGATCTAATCGGGTCTCTGATTGCCCTATCATAGAAGTTTAATAGTGCATTTTACTCGCCATTCCACGCGCTTTAAGATGCCGCCTAGCCCAGTACGCTATCTGAAATAGGAGCGACGTATGTTGAACAAATGTGATAGAATTTCCCTGAATTCTTATATTAACCATAATATAAAATGATCTAATCGGGTCTCTGTTTGCCCTACCCTAGAAGTTTAATAGTGCATTTCACTCGTCATTTCATGCGCTTTGCGACGCCGCTTAGCCCAATAAGCTATCTGAAATAGGAGCGACGTAAATTGAACAAATGTGATAGAATTTCGCTGAATTCTTATATTAACCAAAATATAAAATGATCTAATCGGGTCTCTGATTGCCCTATCATAGAAGTTTAATAGTGCATTTTACTCGCCATTCCATGCGCTTTAAGGTGCCGCCTAGCCCAGTACGCTATCTGAAATAGGAGCGACGTAAACTGAACAAATGTGATAGAATTTTGCTGAATTCTTAAATTAACCATAATATAAAATGATCTAGTCGGGTCTCTGATTGCCCTACCCTAGAAGTTTAATAGTGCATTTTACTCGCCATTTCATGCGCTTTGAGATGCCGCTTAGCCCAATACGCTATCTGAAATGGGAGCGACGTTAATTGAACAAATGTGATAGAATTTCGCTGAATTCTTATATTAACCGCAATATAAAATGATCTAATCGGGTTTCTGTTTGCCTACCCTAGAAGTTTAGTAGTGCATTTTACTCGCCATGTCCTGCGCTTTGAGATGCAGCTTACCCCAATACGCTATCTGAAATAGGAGCGACGTAAATTGAACAAATGTGATAGAATTTCGCTGAATTCTTATATTAACCAAAACATAAAATGATCTAATCGGGTCTCTGATTGCCCTATCATAGAAGTTTAATAGTGAATTTTACTCGCCATTCCACGCGCTTTAAGATGCCGCTTAGCCCAATACGCTATCTGCAATTGGAGCGACGTAAATGGAACAAATGTGTTAGAATTTCGCTGAATTATTATATTAACCAAAATATAAAATAATCTAATCGGGTCTCTGTTTGCCTTACCCTAGAAGTTTAATAGTGCATTTTACTCGCCATTTCATGCGCTTTGAGGTGCCGCTTAGCCCAATACGCTATCTGAAATAGGAGCGACGTAAATTGAACAAATGTGATAGAATTTCGCTGAATTCTTAAATTAACCATAATATAAAATGATCTAATGGGGTCTCTGATTGCCCTACCCTAGAAGATTAATTGTGCATTTCACTCGCCATTTCATGCGCTTTGAGATGCCGCTTAGCCCAATACGCTATCTGACATAGGAGCGACGTAAATTGAACAAATGTGATAGAATTTCGCTGAATTCTTATATTAACCAAAATATAAAATGATCTAATCGGGTCTCTGATTGCCCTATCATAGAAGTTTAATAGTGCATTTTACTCGCCATTCCACGTGCTCTAAGTTGCCGCCTAGCCCAGTACGCTATCTGAAACAGGAGCTACGTATGTTGAACAAATGTGATATAATTACGCTGAATTATTATATTAACCGTAATATTAAATGATCTAATCGGGTCTCGGTTTGCCTTACCCTAGAAGTTTAATACTGCATTTTACTCGACATTTCATGCGCTTTGAGATGCCGCTTAGCCCAATACGCTATCTGCAACATGAGCGACGTAAATTGAACAAATGTGATAGAATTTCGCTGAATTCTTAAATTAACCATAATATAAAATGATCTAATCGGGTCTCTGTTTGCCCTACCCTAGAAGTTTAATAGTACATTTTACTCGCCATTTCTTGCGCTTTGAGATGCCGCTTAGCCCAATACGCTATCTGAAATATCAGCGACGTAAATTGAACAAATGTTATAGAATTTCGCTGAATTCTTATATTAACCAAAATATAAAATGATCTAATCGGGTCTCTGTTTGCCTTATCCTAGAAGTTTAATAGTGCATTTTACTCGCCATTTCATGCGCTTTGAGATGCCGCATAGCCCAATACGCTATCTGAAATAGGAGCGACGTAAATTGAACAAATGTGATAGAATTTCGCTGAATGCTTATATTAACCTCAATGTAAAATGATCTAATCGGGTCTTTGTTCGCCCTACCCTAGAAGTTTAATAGTGCATTTCACTCGTCATTTCATGCGCTTTGAGATGCCGCTTAGCCCAATACGCTATCTGACATAGGAGCGACGTAAATTGAACAAATGTGATAGAATTTCGCTGAATTCTTAAATTAACCATAATATAAAATGATCTAATGGGGTCTCTGATTGCCCTACCCTAGAAGATTAATAGTGCATTTCACTCGCCATTTCATGCGCTTTGAGATGCCGCTTAGCCCAATACGCTATCTGACATAGGAGCGACGTAAATTGAACAAATGTGATACAATTTCGCTGAATTCTTAAATTAACCATAATATAAAATGATCTAATGGGGTCTCTGATTGCCCTATCATAGAAGTTTAGTAGTGCATTTTACTCGCCCTTCCACGCGCTTTGAGTTACCTCGTTGCCCAGTACGCTATCTGAAATAGGAGCGACGTAAGTTGAACAAATGTGATATAATTACGCTGCATTCTTATATTAACCGTAATATAAAATGATCTAATCGGGTCTCTGTTTGCCTTATCCTAGAAGTTTAATAGTGCATTTTACTCGCCATTTCATGCGCTTTGAGATGCCGCTTAGCCCAATACGCTATCTGAAATAGGAGCGACGTAAATTGAACAAATGTGATAGAATTTCGCTGAATTCTTATATTAACCTCAATGTAAAATGATCTAATCGGGTCTTTGTTCGCCCTACCCTAGAAGTTTAATAGTGCATTTCACTCGTCATTTCATGCGCTTTGAGATGCCGCTTAGCCCAATAAGCTATCTGAAATAGGAACGACGTAAATTGACCAAATGTGATAGAATTTCGATGAATTCTTATATTAACCAAAATATAAAATGATCTAATCGGGTCTCTGATTGCCCTATCATAGAAGTTTAATAGTGAATTTTACTCGCCATTCCACGCGCTTTAAGATGCCGCTTAGCCCAATATGCTATCTGCAACATGAGCGACGTAAATTGAACAAATGTGATAGAATTTCGCTGAATTCTTAATTAACCATAATATAAAATGATCTAATCGGGTCTCTGTTTGCCCTACCCTAGAAGTTTAATAGTACATTTTACTCGCCATTTCTTGCGCTTGAGATGCCGCTTAGCCCAATACGCTATCTGAAATATCAGCGACGTAAATTGAACAAATGTGAGAGAATCTCGCTGAATTCTTATATTAACCTTAATGTAAAATGATCTAATCGGGTCTCGGTTCGCCCTACCCTAGAAGATTACTAGTGCATTTCACACGTCATTTCATGCGCTTTGAGATGCCGCTTAGCTCAATAAGCTATCTGAAATAGGAGCCGCGTAAATTGGACAAATGTGATAGAATTTTTCTGAATTCTTAAATAAACCATAATATGAAATGATCTAATCGGGTCTCTGTTTGCCCTACCCTAGAGATTTAACAGTGCATTTTACTCGCCATTTCATGCGCTTTGAGATGCCGCTTAGCCCAATACGCTATCTGAAATAGGAGCAACGTAAATTGAACAAATGTGATAGAATTTCGCTGAATTCTTATATTAACCAAAATATAAAATGATCTAATCGGGTCTCTGATTGCCCTATCATAGAAGTTTGATAGTGTATTTTACTCGACATTCCACGCGCTTTAAGTTGCCGCCTAGCCCAGTACGCTATCTGAAATAGGAGCTACGTAAGTTGAACAAATGTGACAGAATTACGCTGAATTCTTATATTTACCGTAATATAAAATGATCTAATCGGGTCTCTGTTTGCCTTATCCTAGAAGTTTAATAGTGCATTTTACTCGCCATTTCATGCGCTTTGAGATGCCGCATAGCACAATACGCTATCTGAAATAGGAGCGACGTAAATTGAAGAAATGTGATAGAATTTCGCTGAATTCTTAAATTAACCATAATATAAAATGATCTAATGGGGTCTCTGATTGCCCTACCCTAGAAGATTAATAGTGCATTTCACACGCCATTTCATGCGCTTTGAGATGCCGCTTAGCCCAATACGCTATCTGACATAGGAGCGACGTAAATTGCACAAATGTGACAGAATTTCGCTGAATTCTTATATTAACCAAAATATAAATG
>CAKAJE020002214.1:0-29815 GCA_916610135.2 Macropis europaea
GATGCTTCCTGTTCAGGATAATTTCTTTTTAATTTAATTTATTACCGTATACGGGAAAATACCTTTTTGTACAATGATTGAAAGTGTAGAGACAGGTAGTATACATAATATATGAAGAAAACTGTTACAGTATAGACTAATAACTCATTTTAGGCATACAGTGAAAACTGCCATATCCAGTCAGACATACTATAATTTAGTGCTTACTGTTTCTTTGGACACGTGTGAGCAGGCCATTACTTTTATCCTTGTTTTTAAATTTGCGGAGAATTGGTCATAGCATGCCAGTGAATTTAAGAAGAAATTATGATAATGTGTAGAGATTATAAAAGATAATACACCGTATTGGGGCAAGTGTGAGTAAGCCATTACTTTTAGCTTTGAATTGTTACTTTGGAGTTAATACGTCAAAGTACGCTGGAAAATATGAAATGAATTTTTGTAAAAGTACTTAGGCAGTGTAGAGTACAGTACACCATGTTTGGACAAGTGTGAACAAGCCATTATTTATAGCTTTGAATTGTTTCTTTGGAGTTAATTCGACAAAGTACACTGGAATATCAAACGAATTTTTTATAGTTATATCCAGTCAGATACACTATAATTTAGTGTTTTTAATACGAATAGATGGTATAAACTGAATTTCTTTTCATTATTATTGCAATATTAATGTCTTTCAGGATTTTGTCACAAGTAATAGTTATTTAACACGTTCACTGTCACAGTGAAAACAGCCATCCCTGGCCAGACACAATATAAATTCCTCTTTTCTATATATATATCGTAAAGGAAATAAATATTTAATTACTCAATATTGTATACGCGCACCTATATTAGTGTTTCAATATTACATTTGTTCAGATTATAATAAAAATCAATAGATATTTAATTAAATAAAATTTAGAGCGCCGATCACCGGTGACCACCTTGCCAGTCAACGTGTTAATTAAATTAAGCTAGGTACTCTGGATGTTCTAAATTGTAGAATTTCTATATTTAGATTTTGAGATAAATGTTTCAAGTTTTTACGTGGCATTAGAAATTTATTTGAAAAGAGATTCATTACACATTCATTTTTTATTCTTAACACATTCATTTCGCAAAAATTTGTATACTTAGCCTAGACATGCTAAATTAACGCAGTTTGAGTGTTCATAAACTGACCCAGCGATCTATAAACACTGTTTTTGAAAGTGCCAGGAGAGCTGTAAAAGAAGTCCAATGTAACGCTGAAACAATTGGCTAAATTACAAATTCTATATAGTGGATCTGAATGCCTAAATCTGGAGGTGTAGATGAGTGAACAAAATAGTTGGACATGTCTAAAGTGATGCATAGGACCATTGAAGTTTAACAAGTGAGGAAGGCTTGGATTGTTAGAATAGTTATTAATGATTTTAACCCTTGTGGTCACATTCGTGTACATGAAGTTTCTACGCTGATATTTCAGTGAGGATGAATGTTTTGAAAATTCAAACCGTTTGTACACGTTCATGAACATATTTTCCTTATAAATTTGAATTTTTTCATGTTCTGAATGTTTTTACTAGATCCAGTGAATTCAAAATTGACTAACATTGATTATATATTGTGCAGTGACAGCTAATAGTAGGAACCTGAAAGCAGTACAATTTTCCACACGTCTTCTTGAGTTTCAAGTATTAATACATTATTATTAAATGTTATAAAGTGCTGTGTATGTTTCTTTCCTAATTTATGCTCTTTTAGCTGTCATGCGATACTTGAGTCCTAATGTACACATGTGTGTACATTTAATATCTATAAAACTATGGGTTATATAAACATTTTTATTAAACGAAATATCATCTAAACAGTCTACTGAGTTAAAATGTGTAATCAAATATTATTTTTACTCATAAAAGAAAATTCAGGTTTGAAAGGGATAAAAAGGAAAAGCAATTCGTTGACCAATCTTCTGTCCTCCAGAGTATGAATATTAAATCGACGCATAATATAGTCATAGTTGTGGTCTAAACGAGATATGGGGTGGCCAGATTTATAAGCCAACAATCTTAGAAATTTGCGTTGGACTTTTTCTAATAGCTATTTATGCATGCAAGTCTGTGCAGACCAGATTACCGTCTAATAAATAATAAGTCGTTTTCAAAGTTTTTCAGATGATTATCTTGTTCAAACGCAGACAGGTGTTGAGAAATAATATTTATTTTATTCATCGTCGGAATTCCAAGCTGTCCACGTGCACGTCGTCGCAACAGACGCTGGCCGGGTCCTCGCGTCAGAAAAGCGCGTCGTTCGCCAATTTCCTTCTTTCTTAACGTGCAAACGTAAATTAAAAATGCTCGGGCAGCGTTTAATGAACGAACGACAAAGGAGCAGCGTCGAAACATGGCGCAAAAGGGAGGAACGCCGGTGGTTCCGACAAAAATTAATATCACCCTGCTCGCCACGACGCTTGTTACGCGAGCACGCGCTCCACATTGCCACAGAAGCATGTGTAACATGCTAAAAGTGTGGACCCATGCGTTCCCGTTGAACAAACCGGCAAAAGTTTCGACCATTCCCTCTCTCGGTTCGATTACGAATTTCTGGACGATTTTGCGAGTAAAAATACGAGAAAATAGGAAATCGTTTCGCTGGGAGGCGAACGAAGGCCTCGGGTGACAGATGACGGCGCTGCTGTTGTTTTATGGGCTGCTGATGCCGTTCGAAAGAGTTTCACACGGATCTAACACATTTCCGGTCGACGCGCGCATTACTCTTCAGTCGGTTGCCGCGCGACCGCGAAAATTATGGCCACGCCGAAGTTCAAAGCGTTCCTGCCGGCCTGTTGTCCAGCAAAAATAGCTAAATTGCCAACCGCTCGCCGCTGTAACGCGGAACCACCGGCAGAACGTTGTGTCTTTAAATAGTGGACGCGGTCAGAATATTTGTCTGCCTTTTATTCCCGTGAATATCATTTCTCCTCTTATTGTCGACACTTTAAAAATATTCACTTTGCGCCGTTTGCATTCATCGTGCTTTCACTCTGGAGATAATTGGTCAAAGCGCGCCGAGGAGACGCGGAAACGTTTCACGATAATACTTAGGCACCGCGGGGTACGGCGCACTTTGTTTGGGCACGCGTGGACAGGCCATTACTTTTATTATCGTATTTTTATGGAGACATTTCGTCAAAGTGGGCTGTGGAATTTAAAAGAAATTTTATGATGATAGAAGTCGTGAAATATAGTACTGTTTCTTTGGACACGTGTGAGCAGGCCATTACTTTTATCCTTGTTTTTAATTTGCGGAGTATTGGCCATAGCATGCCAGTGAATTTAAGAAGAAATTATGATAATGTGTAGAGATTATAAATGATAATACACCGTATTGGGACAAGTGTGAATCAGCTATTACTTTTAGCTTTGAATTGTTACTTTAGAGTCATTTCGTCGAAGTATACTGGAGAATATTAAATGAATTTTTGTAAAAGTACTTAGGCACTGTAAAATAGAGTACACCATGATTGGACAAGTGTGAACAGGCCATTATTTTAAGCTTTGAATTCTTACTTTAGAATTATTTCGTTCAAGTTCACTGGAGAATGTTAAATGAATTTTTATAAAAGGAGTTAGGCACTATAAAATACAGTACACCATGATTGGACAAATGTGAACAGGCCATTATTTTAAACTTTGAATTCTTACTTTAGAATTATTTCGTTAAAATTCACTGGAGAATATTAAATGAATTTTTATAAAAGTACTTAGGCACTTTAAAATAGAGTACAACATGTTTGGACAAGTGTGAATCAGCCATTATGTTTAGCTTTGAATTTTTACTTTGGAGTTAATTCGACAAAGTACGCCGGAGAATGTTAAATGAATTTTTATAAAAGTATTTAGGCACTTTAAAATAGAGTATACCTTATTTGGACAAGTGTAAACAGGCCATTACAGCGTTCCACGGTAGGCTGGATGTTCTCGGTCCCGAATGCTCTTTCAGCCAACCGTGGAACACTGTATTTTTAACTCTGTATTTGTTAAAAAATTGAACGAAGAATCTGAGAGAAATAAAAAAATATGCAATAATACTTAAACACTGTACAATACATTTAATTTAATTTGAATTAGTGTGAATAGTTATCCTTCAAAAATAATGACTTATTCACACTTCTCGTGTTCTGTTACTATTCCAACATTAACATTAATCAAAATTTCATATTCCTGACACTACAACAAATCAATTAAGCTCAGGATGAATCCTCACGGTCCTCGAGTTCCAATAAAAACGAAAAATTCAATTTTAAGCTACAAAATAACAACGAAATAAAACGACCCATGCATAATATTGACAAACTTTTATCAACGATGAAGTAATAACAGTATAATTGAGAGGCGCATAAAAAAAACTCAAACATAACGAAGCGACCGCATACTGTAATTCCGTGGCCGATTGAAACACCGAGGAACATGTAAATTCGAGATCAGGCTTGACCTAGTGACACCAGTCGGAGCACAACAAACGACGAATGAGGGATGTGCAGGGAGAGATGTGTCTCGCTTCCTCGCGGCACTTAATGAAGCCGTGAAACGCGGGCGATAAAAAATTCAAATGGCAAAGCCTAATGAGTTTCGTGAGCTTTCTCGCGCGAAGAACAAACAGCCGGATCTGAAACAATCGGCCGCCTCCGTGGCGGGAAACTAAAAAGGAAACTTTTCAAAAGATTCCTTTCAGAACGCTCCGCGACGCTCGCAAATGTCAATGAATCGCGCGTGACGTCAAACTTCAACCCTTTTTTTCGCCGCGGAATTCCACCGACGTAGGGGATGAATTTATTCCCACGAAATTCTTGCAGGCACACTGTAATTTTCAGCCCCTTTCCTTGTTCCCAGTTTTAACTGTTTACAATAAAATATATTTTCAATTTTATTATTAACCCTTTGAACTCCTGTGTTGAGCGTGACTCGACATTTTTAACCCTGGATAACTAACCTTTCGTAATAATGACGATCGGAATATTTGAATCTCGTGATATTGGATGATCCGCTTACTAAATAAAGTAATTATGCTTATTATTTGCTTATTTGTTTATTAAGAAATTCAATACCAAATATGACTATTTAATTTCATTTACCCTGTTTCTTTATAAGATAAAATGCTTTTGTTGTTAAATAAAAAAATTCAATTATATTCGTGTTTTTAATTGACGTCGGCATCTTCACGAATGATTACAGGTTTAGTTTACTTGTTAGTAATAAATAGACTGCGAATGTTTATGCAATTTAATATATGGAAATTGGTGAATGGACATTTAATAACTTAGCATAATAAAAATTACATATTTATATGTTTCAAGGAGCAAATGCAGCCTGGCTGAAGTTTCATTTATTTAATTGCATTAACATAGGAAGTATGGAAGTCTAAAAATGTATATTTGTATAAACATCCGCAGCCTATAACGTTACTCACAGATAGCTTAGTTATCTAGGGTTAAATTACCAGTTTAAACATGTATTATATTTCGCAATATTTTTTTTTTACCACAAATATCAGATCTTAGCAAACTTCCAATGCTATTTTCAATATAATTAATAAAAAAAATTGTTTAAATTGGTTCCTATCAACCAACTATCTTTTGAAGTACATTTAAAATAAAACTTGCACCTTCAAACTAATAATTGTTTAATTTCTACCGAATAGATAAATAGAAATCAATTGTCCTTGCAACATTAGAGGCATAATGAGATAATAGAGGATTACATCAATCTTCAAATAATTATATCAACACATGTGAAACAATTATTAGTTTGAATTTGGACAGTGCTGCTACGGCTCCAATAATCCACTTAATGGTTAAAATAATAGGGAGTTATTGTAAAGAAAATTAAAAAAGAATTAGGGGTTCAAAGGATTAATGTATGTGTCTCAACACTTTGACTGCCATAACACTCATATATGCACGATACTCGCTAATATTATCGACTACAAATGTTCTAATTTGATAATTTATTTATTTTCTGCAAAAATTTAGAGTGTTACGTTAAACAGCTTCAGAGAATAACTTCCAAAACTCTAATATTTTTTAAAAACCCCTGCCCATTAAAAAAACAATGCCCTGTTTTCAGCAGAATGTTTAATATATTTAAAACAGAGGCTATGAACAATAGAATCGAATCCTCGTTCAGAGGAGAGAATTTCCCAAGTTTATCGCACAATGTATTGGGAAGGTGTGGTGAATGTTTCCGAGGCGTGTAAATTTTCGTGGTCACCGGAAAGCGTTCCAGAAAAACCGCGCTCCTCGAGAGGGTGTCTGGTTTTCCGGAAGGGCGGGCAGAGTTCAAACGTTTTCACGATCAGCAATGATCCCAGCGGCGCGATCCAAGCGGAAGCTCCCTTTTCCAGGCTCCGTGTGCTTCAAATAACGTTAACGGGTCTGGTCCGCAACGCCGCGATCATTATACAGGCGGCCTTAATTACGACGTTTAGGAGACACGGTCGAACGATCTGGTGACGCGAGAGAATTTAATTACATGCCAGGCCGAAAAAGGTCGCGAAGGCAAAAGTAGGCTGGTGTACAGAGCCGGGGTGCACACGGACGCACATGGACACATGGTGCTGCGGTGGAAAGGCGGTGGCGAGTGGTAGGTGGAGAGAAAGCTAAGGCAACCGGAATTAACCTGAGAGCAGAGCCGTCGCAGACGATATAGCAACGGCGCTATTGCGTAACGACCCTTCCACGGCCACCATTAGCAAGAAGAAAGGAACGCGGAGCAGCTGCGTGTATGATAAAACGCAGTTTCGAAGGTCAAAGGTGGATAGCCTTGATCTCTATGCATTGTGCGCGGCAACCATCGCGGCAGGCCTCGAAGTGTCGGCGCTTGGAAGACTGCAAACTCTTCAGGAATATGAATTGGTAGCTTTTCGAACAGACAGGAGATTAACAAAATTAGGAGATCGGAAAATCAAGAGATAATGCACATATTGTGCCAGCATGTCTGAAGAAGTTGAGGATAACAACAGATATGGTGTAGAGTTGTTCCTTTTTAGCCACCATGTACTTAGGATTCTGACAGCTAGGGGTCAGAGCTAATATAGTAATATGACACCAATCAGCTACCTTAGTACATTTCAAACTTTTGCAGATCGCAAATGAATAGGACAGTAGACATATAGGTTAGGTTAAATTGTCAACAGCGTTAGAACATAGAAAGGACCGGCTCTTATCCGATCATTGAGGTTAAGCTACCTTGGACACAGTAGGCACTAAGACGGATGACCATTTTCACTGTTTCTGTATTGCTGTTGATAAATAACAGTTCTTCGGAACCTATCTATAACTGTAGATCCCCTGACCATACAAAGATCATAACAGTTCATAATGGGTTATTTACAAAATGGTTAGGTTAGGCTTGCATCAGCTTCGAAGCAATGCCCAGAGGGTACCTGTAGGGATCTAGGCCTAAAAGAAAAGAAGACTGATCATGAGAAAAGAAGTTGGACTAGAAAAATGTAAAGGGCTGTAATCGTATTGGTTAGACAGAAGAGATTTTACTGAAGCAGACAAACAGTTGTGTTAGGTTAGGTTTGGCCCAACCTTGAAGCACTATCCAAAAGAAACACACAGAAACCTGGGCCTAGAAGAACAACAGGCAAATCATAGGATAAGGGACTGAGTTAGGTTGAGCTAGAAAATGTAAAGGACATTAGAGTAGCCCACTGGTTATACAGGAAGAGATCTTGCCATGGAAGGGAAAAGATTAGGTTAACTTGACTTACTTTAGATTGCGTCAGATTTGATTGGATTTCTTTAAAGTAGACTGAGTTCTCTTGGGTTTCTTTAGACTAGCCTGGGTTAGGTTGGACTATTTGGGATTAGACTGACATAGATTAGATTATTTCAGCCTGGCCTGAGTTAGATTGATCTACTTTAAAGTCTCCTGGGTTTGTTTAGGTCCCTTTAGACTAGCTTCGATTAAATTGGGCCACCTTAGACTGTACTGACTTTGGCTACGTCACTTCACATAGGCCTACGTTAGGTTGGGTTCTTTTGAATTGGCCCGAAATAGATTGACTTACTTTAGTCTGTGTTGAGTTCCTCTATGACGCAGAGTTAAGTTACAATACTTTACATTATGATTTATTAGCTAAGATTTGGTCCAACTTTATTAGTACCCAAAAGGAGCATCTAGAATTCTGAACCAAGAACAGACAGCTCATTCAGAACCAAACAGAATCTGAGAAAACACGTTGAGTTAGATACATGCAGACAACCGTATAGATTAGACATGTAGAGACCTCAGTGGAATGAGCGAAAAAGGAATAATTGAAATGAAAGCAAAACGGTATCAACGCGTGCTGATGAAAATGGCTGGGTGGAGTGAAATGGTAGCCGGGGTGTGCAGCCACGCGGTCCGTACAACATCGATGAAGTAAAACGCAGCCGGAGTAATTGGCGCACCTTTCAGATGTAAATGCGGTTCGTTAGGGGGTTTCCACGAGCAATGCATCGCCGACGGCCACGTTAGGGTGTCAGACTCGGCCAGTTGGAAATATTCCCTAGTCATCCGGAGACTCGTCTCTGCCCTCTGTTAGCTTCATGCTTCCTAACAATGTAGCCGGAGTCAGCTAAGGTGTTAAGTGCTATGCATTAAACGCTATGCCAGTACCAGGTGGTTAGAACTTTTTCTGCCTCGTGTGCTATCATCGTCGAGGACATGGAATACAAATTCGTGAGTGCAATGTCTGCAGGGTTCAGGAAAATAGATACTTAAAATGGACAAGTAATACAGGGCATGGTGAGCGAAATACTTTTTGAAAAAATTAAGATGTACGTACATAGTGGTTCAAGAAGGTGTTTTCATTAAGTAACTTGCATTACATTTATTGAATAGTTATTTAGACTGAAAATAGGAAATTATTAGGTCGATTAGAAAATTTTGTGGGATTTTTTAGAAAGATTCCATTTGTTATTATTGAAACTTATTTGTTTCTTAATCTTGTGTTTATTTTCTGAGGTTTTTGTGACTGTCTGCTGTATGTCAGATTATTTACTTGCACCCATCGAAAAAATAATAGAAAGTGACTGATAATTGTCGACAGAGTAGCATGACAGTATTTTCTGATCAACCTAATACATGGATCGTGTCTGATTAGGCACGGCTGTTTTCACTATGGATCCCAATAGAGACCTAAATCAACATTTTAGCGAAATCTGAAACAAATAATTATTGTATTAATAATGTTTCAAAATTATTATACATCAGCTCGCATAAATAAATTTTTTGAAATGTTTAATGATTTATTTTAAATGTTCCAACTTTGCCTGGATGCAATTTAACCTCGAATAAAACGCGATCGGGTATTTTGATAGCGGTATGGTGTTTCACGATCGATCCGACGGAACCTCGATTATTGACACAGAGAAAACGTGATATCGATTAGTTACGAGCGTTATCAGGAAGTTGTATGCCGAGATTCGAAACACACCTCGGAGGGGCCTCGTCACGAACACGATAGACCAGCACGGTAATTATCTGCTCGTAATTGCTAATCGATTGCCGCCAATCTCTGATCACCCGTGAAACAGTATCAATAGAGGGAGGGAGCGTAACATCGTAGCCGTGAAATTGTAAGCGCTATTGATAAATTTTCATCAACGAGCTCAATAGAAAATCCAATGAAATTTCGAAGGACATACTATTTATTAGAAAAAGTCTAAGGGTTCATTAAATTCCTTTCACAGCTTCAACGCCACAGGACTGACGTCAACTCCTTGCCTTATAATAACGAGTGACATTCGTGTTGCAGATTACACTTATTTATTTTAGTGTTATAATAAGGAGACAGAGTTTGTTTGTATATTGGCGAAAATCTCAAAAACTACTAAATTGATTGTTATGAAATTTTCACAATGGCTTCTTTACATTTACCAGAGTGTCATAGGCTATATTTTATCGCAAAATAAATATATCAAAATAAAAAACAAGGGACTATTTTCTGTCGGCGTGCTGACGAGCCGTCCACGGTGGCATAGTTCACGCACGGCCGCTAGGTGGCAAACCTCGACGCCCGCGCGCTCGAAAGAGAATTCGCCCGGCTACAACAAATAATGAAAAGTCGCGGGTAAAGTCATCTATAAGGCATACTAGTAAATAATAATTGCTAAAAATGTTCTATCACAACAGCCTTGACTTTTAGAGAATTATCTGAAGTGCTTGTAGCACTTTATTACTTAATTATTGATTCAATTTATTACTCGATAATTTCTAGTAAATAATTATAGTACCTAATTATTTTTATTAACTTATCAAAATTTATTAGAATTATTAATTTCATTTATTATTCGATCCCAAGTTTATTCAGAGAATTCAGTATAACAGGAACGTTCCATAACGCAGTAGAATATACAGACAATGATCAGACATTACAGGAGCAGCTTCTTATTAATTTCGTATCATCGTTACAGCACGAAATTTCAAGCAGTCGATGTCCGGGTTATTAAACCCGATTGCGTGGGTCACTAGCGGCCCATTCTCTGCACAATATTGCAGCAGCAATGTAGCTTCGATTATTTTGTGAATTTCTCATTTCGTGGACCACTGATTAGCAGAAGTCAAGCTTCTGCAGATTAACAGCATTTACTGATCAATGTTAGTTACGGCTGGTGCGTTTCAACGCGGTACCTTGAAATTAGGCACGTACGATGATTAGACGGGATGTACTACAATATTACCCTATTGGCTATTCCAGAGATCTCATCGTGATGCGAGGGATAATTCGTACCGTCAATAATATTCGTACGCCTCTGTGACACTTGTGATCGATGTACAGTCGATTATCGACCTGCCTGGTGCTCGTTCAGCCGGCGAATTAACTCATTGCAATTTTTTTCTGCTTACAAATCAACCAGTAGCAATAAATTAATTACAATCAATATATTGGCATACATGATTTGTTTATTCGTAAAAATTCAAACAGTATATTCAGGCAACTGATCTTATTCCACATCAGAAAGTAAACTTTCAGTCTACATTTGGAAAATTATTCTTGAATGAATTATTTAATAACTTGAAGAAGACAAAGTGAAAGAAATTTATGACTCAACCTAATACATTTTGTTAAAATTTATCCAATCTCGTTAATACGTTAACTGCCGTGGGGGTCACCGGTGACCGGCGCTTGTTTTCTCACAATCAGTAGGGCCCTGGTGGTCATCTGTGACCGGCGTTACTACATCTTTTAGAATGATTAAGATAAGATGAATATCAACGATTAAAAAATGTTGAACAACGTAAACAACTAGAGAACATTGTGAAATAAAAAATAACGCTATTCAACAATTAAAAATTTGTAATAAAACATATTATTTTATAAAAGTTAAATACTACGATATACTGCACTTAGAATTATGAAAATTCTATTGTAGCCCCCACGGAAAAACACAGAAAACTTGCGTGGCAGTCAACGTGTCAATCTGTTCTCGGGTTGCATCATGAGTTCGGAAACACCCTATACATTGACGACAAATTACTATCCTCCAATCAACACATACCATCACCTGAGAGCCTTAAAACATACCTGATTCCTAAACTTGGCACGAGCTCCAAAAAATCATGCGTTTCGAATAATTCTGAGCGGTGCCGTAGACGAAGCGGAAGGAGAAGAACACGAAGGCGATGTTCATCCGTTGACAATTAGCGGGTGAAACTTTCCACGTGGTGAACAATAATTTCGCGACTGTCAGTTTGGAGGACGGGCGGCATCGACGGTGAGAATTTGTCTCCGGTCGATAGGTGCGGCAGGAATGATTTCGTCTAGACGGTCGGCTCAATCGGTCGGAAACGATTTGTCCCCGAGGCCGTTCGAGAATTCGGATATTCGCGGGCCGCGCCGGAATCTTGGTTCGTTGATGGAAAAACGCGGCGCGGAAGTCGGTAACGACCGGCGTGGAAAAAAAACTTTTAAAGTAAATATCGTAAAAATTCATTTCCTACCAGCAATACGTTTCCATTCGTCCTCTCGCCAACCCCCGCGTCGCTGCTACCGCCGCCACCTCTACCATCCCGCCTGTTTCCTGGAATATCGTTTTTCCTTTTTTTTCTCTCCCTCTCTCTCTCTCTCTCTCTCTCTCTCTCTCTCTCTCTCTCTCCCTCTCTCTCTCTCTCTCTCTCTCTCTCTCTCTCTCTCTCTCTTCCAGCGTGCCGCGTTCGAGTACAATAATCCCGGCTACTCGTATTCGTAAGCGTCAGAGGGGGTTAAAGCGCTAGGCCAGGAAACCGGGGACCCCCTGCTACCCGGGGGTGGCTGCAGGCGTTAGCATACATCGTTTAAACGAGTCGGTTCTTTATGATGAAATTAAAACAAGCGACTGTACGCGCAGACACCGGTTAACAGGTATTTGTCGACACTGGGATCGGTCCGCGGTTTCTCGCCTCGTTAAATGTCCGTAATCGAGATCCTTGGATCAGCATCGGCTGAGAATATTTTTTTTATTAATTCGTTGCCCAGAAGGAAAATTTTAAAAAAATATAGTGTCTCAGTATCTGAAGCAGTATGCGGACGATTTATTTTTCGTTGATAAAACATCGATTTTTCGTCTGAATGGAAATAGGACGATATTTCTTGCCTCGTTAAGTGTCCAGAATCGAAACCCTTGCATCAGCGTCCGCTGAGAATATTTTTTTTATTAATTCATTGCACATAAGGAAAATTTAAAAAATACACTGCCTCAGTAGCTGAAACGACACGTGGACGGTTTATATTTTTCATTGATAAAAAATCAATTTTTCGTCTGAATGGAAATAGCAGGATATTTATCGCCTCGTTAAACGTCCGAAATAGAGATACTTGGATCAACATCAACTGCGAATATTTTTTTTTTAGTAATTCATTGCACACACAGAAAATTTTTGAAATATACTGTCACATTTTATGAAATGTATATGTATGTGTACAATTTATTTTCCACTGATAAAAAATCGGTTTTTGTTTGAATGGAAATAATTTTAAAATGATCCAGATTGTTGGTATATACTGGACGTTCCAATAGTTGTGGTACAATCAACAAGGAGGTGATTTCTCGTATAAAAATAAATCGAAATTACGGAATACAGTTTTAAGATACCATGCTTCGTTTTTAGGAATTAATTCGTGGAACTTGAACTTACGGCGACGGTGACGGCGTGACGATGACGATGGTGATCTTGGACCTAACGATTAGGTATCCTTGGACCCAGGAACCTCAAACGAAACCTATATTATACCAAACCGAATAATACATTTCCTTAAATTCACTGCCTGTATCGTTATATCTGAATACAGCATACATTTTGCCAAAATATATAAATCACTTTTTAAAAATCATCCCGCTCTATATAATCACTCCAACAATTAAGCTATGCACCTAACCCACCCTGACAAAATAGATGACACAAGAACACCTGCCGAATATTTCTAAAAATCCCCAAACCCTCACGCATCCACCTAAAAAAACCTCATAAGCCCTCTGACATTTTCCAAAATTTTCTGACACCTCACTCTCGCGAATTGCGCTAATTTGCAACCCTTTTCTCTCCACTGACCGAACGATTGGGGCGGACGATTTCACGCGGAATCGCGGCAAACATAAAATAAAGATCGAAAAAAAAAACACTTCTCGCGCGGGTGAAACTTTTTCGATTCGCCATTGGCAATGTAAACTTGCCTGAGCGTGCATTATGCATGCCGGGAAATAGAGCGAGTAGAGCGTTCGGCCCATGCATGCACGCGTATCGACACTGTCCGCGGCCAGAGCTCGGAATTCGGATAATCACGTTACACCGAACGAGTTGTAAAATTCATGCCTCGTAAATACGAAATCGCCATTGACGTCGGATCGAGCCTCGATAGCCGGCCGGTTCTTTCTCCCAATTTGCAAAACGTTCCGAATGGATTTATTTGCCCTCGGCACGTTCGGTTACGTTGCGATTAGACTTCTGCCATTGTCGGCGAATTCAATGGAACTGTGAATAATCTGTAATCATAAAACAAAAATGCGACAGCATCAGGTTATCAAATGATAGATAAATAATGTCGTTCTGTAGCTTACGCAGTGTACGTTCAATAAATGCAGGATGAATAAAAATCGACCGAACGTGATATCTCATGATCTACTTGATCGATTGACTCCAAATTTTGTGTGCACTTTAGTAAATAGAAGAATTAGATCAAAATATTATTTTTTTTTAATGCTTATACCCCGCGAAAGTTAAAAGAAATTTACGAAATTGATGGGTTAATATCAAAGTGCTGCCATTTTTAAATTGTTGATTTCTTTCTTTCTCACACTGATTAAGAATCTTTCCGCTTTTTTTAATTTAAGATGAACGGAACGGTGGGAATCATGGAAACCATTTGAATTTTTTTATTTTTAAACGACTGTGTTCGAGGTCTTGTAGTTTCATTCATTTTCATTATTTTTCCTTGAAAAATTTATTAATGTCACTACAGAAATGTATAATTTCTTTCTTAAAAAAATCACAAAGTAAGCTTAAAGAATCACGTATTACACTAGGATACCCCTTTAATGATATTGATCGGTTGGAATGAATTAAAAATGAATTGTCTCGGAGAAATCAATATTTGTCGAAGATGGAATCCAAGAGCTGTTTAAATAATAGAACAATAATACTAAAGCTAATGGTCAGTATCTCGTTGAAAGAAAATGATTGCAATTATTAACACGTTAACTGCCATGGAGGTCACCAGTGGCTGACACATGAAACTTCATTTAATTAAATAATTACTAATTTTACGAAAATAGTGAATATAATTAATATTGGAATAAGAATAGAAGGTCAGAGCTATGCATTTGAATAGTTACAGATTCTTTTTCTTCGTGATTTGTATTTGAAATGAGGTATTAGAGTATGTCTGACCAGGTATGGGAGTTTCCACTGTGACATACCCAGTCAGACACATTATAATCTGCTGTTTTAAGTATAAATCGCGAAGGAAAGAAACATTTTCTTATATCAACGTATACTACTTACGTTACATTATTATTACTATAATAATGTTGCTGGTATTATTGGTTATTTAATGGAATAAAATTTGAGACGCCGGTGACCCCCACAGCAATCAACGTGTTATTTTCCTTACGCCTGAAGTCACATTTAAACATTATATATGTTAACTTATGAGATGACATAGTAATTTAAAATCTAAGAAAACAAATGATATTGATTCTGATGTATTTTTCCGTTTGCAAAGTCGTATTGAGTTCCACGTCGATGGCACGGCAAATGAACGTGTAAAAAAGTATTGGAGGGATGCAGGTTTTATTGTCGTCTCAATACAGCACGCTTGCCGCGAAAGTGTACTTGAAGCTCAGGGAAAGATACAGTAAATTTTTATCTTGCGGTGTTATGCGGTCTGATCGAGATATCGCGGGAAAATTCTCGGCACCGTTTGCGTTAAAATAAATTTCTGAGCGAGTGGTGCGAAATTTTCACCAAAAAAACGAATCACCCTCGGGTATTTATTTTTATTACACAAATTTTACAACCGCGCCATGAAAATCCAGACTTCCGTATGGAAATGAAAAGTTACAAAGCTGAAAATTCCAACGAACTGTCTGATCGTAAAACTGTTGTTCGTTAGTCAAAACGGATAATTGCCGGAGCAGTAGCAGCTTGTTCCTTAATGTTATTCTTTCCTGCTTGTTCACATGATTGGCGTAGTCCGCCTCGTCGAGGGAAATAAACGTTTTACGAGCTCCATTACGAGCCGCGTCAGTTCTTGAGGAAGAAGTTTTTATAGATTCTAAAATCGCGGAACATCTCAGCGAGATTCCGAGAGCCGCCTCACCCTCCGGCGATAATACTTTACGCAACTAAAAAGGATCCCTCGCATGAAACCTGCCTGCTGCTCTAAAAAATTACACTGCGATGTTCTGGGTTCTGTAAGTTCCCGTTTAAACGTTCAGAAACTGTGCCATCATTTTCTATAAGCAAAAATAATCCAAGAAATCTTTTTATTGAAAAGAAAAAGAAGTGTTTCACGAACGTGTACCTAGGTTCGTTAAAAAATTATAAAGAAATATTTAACATATTCGAGACTGACGTATTGTTACAAGACTATAACCAGAATTGGATAATACTTGTGTAGATATAAGAAAAAAAATGTGAGAGTGAAAGGAAAATGTTTCAGATAATTTTTGTTTTAATACACGATGACCCACATGGTGAGTCGTTGACTACTGGAAATAATTTCGATATCAGACGACATCGATGCCATCGTGTGGGTCATATGTGTAAAATAGCATCGCAATGAATACTTCAAAAGAATAAACGCATTAATGCAGATAATGTTATTTATTTCACAGAAATGAAAAATATTAAATCGTATGTCGGACATGAACATTATCGTCATTATTTTATCCTGCTGAAAGCAGCGAAAACATGAAAAAACAACAAAATGATAATTTAAATAAAATATGCAGATTTATTTATATATATAATAAAAATTTTAATTCCAATAAAGATTATTTATAAGTAGACTGCAGATATTTATACAAATACACATTTTTAGGGCTTAACAATTTTTCTGTAAATATAGTAATAGAAATTCAATTTTGACATAACTATATTTTGTGGTTCCTATGCATACAAAATGTACTTATCAGTCCTCTTATTAAATTTCATACACCTCCACACTCTATTTGTAAGTAATAAAAGTTTTAAAGATGCACCTAGATTATCCTTATATCCATTGCAAAAATGATTATAAATAACCATGTAATCTCTGTACATGTCTCAGACACTGAGTCAATGATCTCGTTGAAAGCTCTAATGTAATTAAACAGCCAGTAGTCATGCTCCGTGTTAGGTCAGACGGGCAAGATTATCATTGGGTCCACTACAAAATTTATTATAAGTAACTGTAATCTCCGTACATTATCCATTCACTGTGTCAATGGCTTGTTAAAAGCTCTGAAATAATTAGGCAGGCAGTAGTCGCACCCCGCGTAAAATCAGACGGAGAAGATTACCCTTACATCCACTGCAAAAATAATTATAAGTAATTAAGTAATCTCTGTACATGCCCCATACGTTGAGTCAATGACTCCTTGGAAGCTCTAATATAATTAGGCAGCCAGTAGTCGTGTCCCGTGCCAGGTCAGACGGGTAAGATTATCCTCACATCCAATGTAAAAATAATTATAAGTAATCAAGTAATCTCTTTACATGCCCCATACGTTGAGTCAATGACTCATTGAAAGCTCTAATATAATTAGACAGCCAGTAGTCATGTCCCGTGCTAGGTCAGACAGGCAAGATTATCCTTGGGTCCGCTGCAAAATTTATTATAAGTAACTGTGCAATCTCCGTACATGATCCATTCGCTGAGTCAATGGCTTGTTAAATGCTCTGTTATAATTAGACACTCAGTAGTCGCGCCCCGTGTTAGGCCAGACCTAACCACGGGACCGGAACTCACCGTCTTATCCCTTCTTTTCTTCATCCTGTCTGACTGGCGGCGAGACTAAGAAGCGAGTCGAAAGTCAATAATCTAGAGTAATCCGTCTTTCCAGCGAAAGCTGTTTTCATTGTACTCGAGATCCATAGTGAGTCACGGTCCGTGTGCGTTAATCAACTAAAAGCGGGTAGTCTGAGTTTACACACCGCTTCTCAATAGCCACTATCGTCTATCTCTCATACCGATGGCCGGGTTCCCCTGAACGCGAGCTGGAAGATGCAGATTCGAACAGCCGCGCGATCAAATTGCCGTCGTAAGCACGTGACATTAGTTGATTGAGTGCCAGTGACACTAATCCGGCCGAAATACTCCAATAACAAATTACTATTTCACAAATGGGTGTAATAGCAAATACGCTATCGTACAAAAGTGTCTGTACACTGAGAAGTTTGCGAGTATCATAAAAATATCTTACAAATATAGTCTTTAATGGGTTTGTTATATTATTTGAGAAATGTTATGTTATTATTGGACAACATAACCGATATTTATTAAGAAATAATGTTGAGAAAATTACTATGACGCAAGTTAAGTAAAAAGACATGTAAGTTTTTGAGTACCATTGAAATATCTTACAGATACAGTTTTATTATGGGGTTATTGTATTATTTTACAAATATTATGCTTTTATTGAACAACGTAAGCGATATTTATTAAGAAATAATGCTGAGAAAATTGCTGTGACGCAAGCTAAGTAAAAAGACATGTAAGTTTTTGGGTACCATTGAAATATCTTACAGGTACAGTTTTATTATGGGGTTGTTGTATTATTTTACAAATATTATGCTTTTTTTTAACAACGTAAGCGATATTTATTAACAAATAATGTTGAGAAAATTGCTGTGACGAAAGTTAAGTAACAAGATATGTATGTACGTGTAGAGGTGGTATGAATGATTCAATTTTAGATGACTTTACCTCCTGTTTGTTTCCTTTCAACATCGCCGTGTATTTAGTATGGTTATTTCTGACCAGAATTGGATGTTTGTATAAATTTGAATGAGTCAGCCACTTAAGATTGACAAACATGAGAGCAGGAATGCGCAGCTGTCCGATTAATTTTAGTTCGACTGAATTTCGATTGCTTTTTATGTACAATAATTTGTTAAAGACGAGTTCCAAAAATAGTTAATAGTTTTCGAGACAGCCTTGGGGGTGCAAATATTCAGGGGATGATTTCACCCTTCAAACTTTAGTATTCACAACCAAAAAAAACACGTGTCTCTTAATTTTGGTTACTCTACAAATCTGCAAAATTTCATCAAAATCGGTAGGGGACGTTCTAATACCCTTCCTTGTCAGAACAGGACACGTTGGAATGACAGAGATTGGGTCAGGTCGGGTTAAACTACTCTCTGAAGCCTGGAGCAATTCCAGAGTGTTGTGCAGTGTCCATGAGAAAAAAAAGAGCCTGCGTTAGGTTAGGTTAGGTCAGGTTCAACTGTATCGCACCACCAATAATAACAAACTGTTCGAATAATGCCTCGATGTTCCCTGATAGCCTCTAACTATTTCACCGGCTCGAGACGTGTCTGAAACATAATCGAGTTCCTGGAGCGAGGTTCGATCGTTCGTGGCCGAACGTGTAAATTCACCGGCGGTACCCGGCCCACGAGATATGTTCTGAAACGAATGCCGTTGTAGAAAGAGACAAGGTATATCGAGGCGGAAACGCGAGAGGAGAAGGAAGGGAAAACGTTGTGCACGCTACCGTAACTTCGCGTCACGGCCGGTGAGCTTCATCGATCACCGGCCAACTCAATTTGTCTCCATTGATACCAATCTGCTGAGCAAGCTCGTCCCCTTCCATTCCTCCGCCCCTCTCTCTCTCTCTCTCTCTCCCTCTCTGCTCTCCTTCTCTTTCGCCGGTGAAATTCCTTCCTCGAAATAGCGTAACACCCGCTAACTCGCGTCGATTTCCTAGCTTCCATTGACCATCAGACGCTCCGGACCTGTTTGGCTGCCCCTAACACAGGCTAAGTCTGAAACAGGTGACCATGTAGGTCTGAGGGAAGAACATGAGTCAAAGGGAGTTGGAGACACTTTTACATGGGTTGCTGCGTGGAACAGTTAGATCTGATCAGACACTTGGACCCTTTGCGGTGATAGACTAGCTCCAGTGGAAAGAAGTGTTCCAGGACTGATGGTATCAGGAGTTTAAGATGAGTACGCCCATAAAGTTTGACCACCTGTCTCCATCATACCCTCTATATTAACATCGATTTTCTATAGCAAACTTGCTATGCATAATGTCGCGGGAAACTTGGATCAAAGGGTTGCATATCAATTCAGTTCAGTGATGGTGTGCACCATGGGTTTCTGATGCGTCAATAGCTTGCAGGAACTCGGGAGCAAGACGTTACGTTAACGTAAATGATCTTCGGTAAGCAACGGCAAATCTTGAACACCGGGCGCTTGCCTTTCCTACACTCCTCACAAGTTTGCTGACATAAGATCCAAATAGGCAGTTAAAAAATCTTGAACCAGTTTCGAAGGGGATGCTGCTGTCCTAATTCGGTGACCGGGATTCAATGAAAGACGTGTCCCAGCAAATCGTACGTTCCGACTGATTAAGATTCAAGATCGTCCGGCAACTTTTTACCCGACACCGAGAAACTCTGGGATTTCGTTAACATTCAGGGACCCGGGTGATCGAGGGCAATTCCCCAGCGCCGGCCACTCTCTTTGCAAATCGTGTACACGAAGACTTCGAAAGTTCCGTCACGGCGATCGACTTACATACATAATAAATTGCCAGCGGTCTGAATTCCTCCGACAGACCCAGCCATCCGGCTAACTATGCCGAAACCGCCACCAGCCTTGTGCAAACAGCGCGATATAATCAGCAGATTCAAACTATCCTTGCTCTTCTTCCCAATTCTGAAGCAGTGTACCAATTTTGTTAACCCCTCTACAGGTAGCTCAATCGATATGGCGTGTGGACACCTTGGACGGATACGTTGCACAGTCAGGCACGAAAAGATGGGAGACTTCGGACACAATGTTCCATAATTGGCGTGTTAGGTTATTTTGACTTACGTGGTGCAACTGAGAAGATAGTTGAGTTGGATTAGTTTAGGTGTGATCAGACAACTGAGAATATAGATAGGTCAGGTTGGGTGGTTCAACAAGGAAGATAGTTAGGTCAGGTGGTACAACTAAGATGGCTGAGTTTGGTCAGGTGGTGCACCTATGATGATTTGGTTAGGCCAGGTGGTGCAACTAAGATGGTTGGATTATGTCAGGTGGTGCAACTAAGATTATTAGGCTAGGTTAGCTGGTACAGTTAAGAAGACGGTTGGGTTACTTGGTGCAACAAAGAAGATGGTTAGATTGAGTTACATTTGACATGAGAAGTGACGATTAGTGTTACAGGACACTAATAAAGATAAATAAATGTCTACCCCGGTCAGATGTAGGGTTAGTAGCTTAATAACACCTGAAATATTAGCAGAGATCTTTCTGTCGCGGAGTATATGTGCAGGTATTAGACGGTGCTAGATGTTGAAGGGATCGAGAGCAGGAAGCGAGGCAAGGATGGGTATCGAAGCGGTAAAAGCGCGGTACGGGGGCGGGTTTCTATCAAATTATAAGTTGTCACACGGATGACGACGCAGCAGCCGAGCTGAATCCTGGCTTAGCTTTCCCAGTTAACGCCGTCGTCAATCAGACCCACCCCGTCTTTCACTTTTCACCCTTTCATCCTCTGTGTCCTCTCTATTTCTTCTTCCCGGTTAGCCTCTCCTTCACTGTTCGCTCCTCTCTGTTCAGACTGCAGCCTCTTCCATCCGTCCGACAGCCTCGCATCGTCCCGTCTCCGTCTGTTCGTCTCTTGTCGTTTAGTTCGTTTAGTTCCATTTGTACAGTGTTCGCGACAGCGCTGTCTCTTCCGGTTCTTGAGCGGCCACACGGAAGGAAGCAACTCGTAGGCGCTTCGCAGTCGCCGGGCCGCGGGGATTTGCATACGGGGAATTTATAATTGGCCACTGTTTATCTTTATACAGGCAGAACTGCCGCCACTTTAACGTCGCCAGCTTGGAAACGCCGGATCTCCCTTCGTTTGGCTCGTTCGTTAGCTCGTCGGTACAGACCCGGAATCGGAACTGTATTAAATTGTAAAAGCTTCGCTGAACTCCGCCGTGGAAAGCGGAGTATCGTCTTAACAATGGCTGGCTTCACTTCTGTACCCGCGCCGCCTGTGATCACGTCACAGAAGTTTAACGCTGAGACCTCAGGCTTCAGTTTTGTGCTCTCTGAAACCCTTAAAATTATTTTCGGCGCCCTGCATCCTGAGTCCAGCGAACTTCGGACTCCGTTGCGATGGTAAATCTGGAAGGACAGAGAAATGCGCGCCGTTTCCGAGTATATTTTTGAGAACTATTAGTTTTCCAGAATCTCCTGCTTTGCCAAGGGTTTCTAGGCGGTGTTCCAAGCATATGAGACTCGGAACGAGCCCGCTACGATTTGGCAGTTCTTCCGTTCTGCGGCCACTCCCATCGGGGTGAAAAGATATCGCGATATTATACGATGATAATGGGGCCCGTTCAATAACACCGTGAAGAGTAATAGCAGCGGCATTGTGTTTAATGGCCAGGGTAGTCTACGGAGGGAATCGAAGCTTCGGTTTATCATGGCCCGTAGACGTTAGGGTTCTCCGGTGACGAATAGGCATGTCGAATCGGTTTTGTCGGCTCGTCTCCTGATTTGCGAACTCGAAAGTCCACTTCCGGCCGAACTACACTGTTGTATTAATCTTCTGCCCTTGATGGAACACGCTTTCATCGATAGGGAATTTTTTTCCGACCGATTTCATGGAACAAATACAGAATTCATCCTGAACACTCAGTAGACACGCCAGACCCTTCAAGGCAACACATCCTCTTTCAAAATTGATTATCTGTTTCCTTATGTCCTTTCACTTTCAATCGTCGACGCATTGTTAAGTTCTTAACCCTGGCGCGTTCCTCCGTTCGACTATACATTCAAGATCTTTGGGTCAAAAATGGCCCAAATGTATGGAGTTTGTATTTTCAACTTTATAATACAGCGAAAGGACTAAGGAATATAGAAATAACCAGTCGCATGTACTATAATATCATCATTGCCAAAGTTATTTAAATAAATGAAGACGTGGTGGGTCAAAAGTGACCCGAAGACCGCACTGGGGTTAAAGCAGAGGATACATTGTGCCATCGAACGTTTTTATACTCCAGGCAGGTTCAACTAGAATACCACCGAGCAGTTTCCTTGTCTATGCCACGCCTCCAACGGGCAACAGTCGCATAATGAGGCATATCATGTCCAGAAATTATATTTCAGGGAAAATTTCACCTACTTTGTAGACTCATCCGCCAAATGATTCTACTTTTTCATAATGATCCGTCTTATTATGCGACCCTGTTGCCCGTAGGAGGCGTGGCTTATCACAGGTGGCAAGGGACAAGTGCTCGCGGGGCTGTCGAGTTGAATACCACTTGCAAATATATTCCTGGCGTGCAGTAAGATTCAGAAAAGGGTGTACCCGTCATGAAAGGGGAATCTCTTTGTTGCCTATCGAACGCCTGGGGGAGAAAAGAGTCGTCAGCCGCAACATAACGTGTTTATAATAAATCGCGGACAAACTTCTACGGAGATCCATGGGAGTAAATTTGATTTAAAATCCACGGGGGTTAGGTGACGCGTGAATGAACGCTGTTCCTGTCAGCTGGGGGAGCCGAGGAACATTTGTTTCGGAATGTCGAAGATACTCGAACCCCCGGCAGTCGAACTTCTCGATCACCGTTTCTTCGCGTCTGCTTTTCAATCATCAGCGATTCTAATGTTCTCCAGCCATTCCGTGTCTTCCCTTCTGTGTGACATTTTGTTTTTACGAGGAAGTACCGTCGACTTGTCGAGATAGACGCCGCAATATACAGCGTGCCCGTGAAGTTATGGTGTTAATAAAGCGGTGACATCGACGCTACATTGAAGAGCAACTCAAATAGTCTTTGAGGAAGGTTCAGTGAGTTACACTTTTATTAACGAAGCTACGCCAAGCAAAGAGTGTACAGTGTTCATGTAAACGATAAAGCAAGAATCAGGGAAGCTATTGATGTCTGCAGAGTAAGAGAGCCACGTAGAACTCTACTAAACATGCCAGAAAATCTTGATGAGTTGGTCTTTCATTCAATGTATATTTACAATGTTGAGTATGCAGAGTGTCCCAGGTTTTCAACGTCAATCAGTGCCAATATGTTCTACGAGCTGAGATAAGCAGAACATGTACGATCATACAGTGTCTGTTGAAGTTGATCACGTGATTATGTTACTTGAACATTCTTCTATTTAACACATTTTTAAGACAGTTTTATTTGAAGCGAGGGTACGATATCTTTAACAAACAACATTTCAATTACATTTGAAAAATTTATAGTTGCTTGGTTACACTGAAATTCAGAAAAGAAAGTAATTATACATAAAAACACTTGAACAGTTTTGTGAGTCACTGTGTGTCCGAAATGCTTTTTAAAGAGCTATAACGAAAATATAGAATATAGTAACGGTATGGTATTGTGTAAGGGTGGTTTGACAGTAGTTATATAATTTATTATTAAAGCTATGTTTAATCATTGCAATCGATCTAGGTAAACAATGTAGTTTTCGTTTACCGTGAGACTGCTGTTGTAAATGCAAATACGTATACTTAGCTGTCGATATTTTTTGGTTGAACGTATAATATTTAAATAGACAAAGTTGCATTTTGTCGTTAAAGTTTTAAAGTTCATCTTTCTTTCACGTACACTATGAAATGTTCATTTGTGACATGTTCATGTATGTTAAAATATACAAATACCTATCTCTTGTCTACCTATATATCAGCCTCTCAGTCAACTATTATTACTTTTATATTTCAAGATGTTAACAATTTTTGTCAATACAAATGAATTTACTGTTATACGAATTTCCAGTTAATTTTGTTTCATCTTAATGAATATATTATAATTCTTTGATCACACCTTTGTCGACGGTATCAATCAGCTAACATGGCTCCATAAATTAATTAGGCAAATATCATTGAACTATCCTTACCCTACTGTATATAAGAACACTTCGTTACTGCATATTTCATATTATTATAAGTTTCTAACAAAGCATTTATGGGTGTATATATCTATAACATTTTCTACTTATTTTTCCTTGTAAAATGCACTGGTACGGTTTGGCGGAAAAAAACTGGCACACCCTGTATATGGTTACAGAAACAGTTCTGAAACCCCATCATAATTTTACGAACACACTGTACGAGACGTCCGCGACAGTTCAGGATTGATGGAACGAAGGATGTCGTTGATGCAGCATTCATACAGAAAGCGAAACTTTTTAGCCTGGTCAAAAAAAATTACGGATGATCCTGCTCGATGTCCTTGAACGTCTCTGATCCCAGTGTTCCTCGACGGGAAACGAGCTCACTCGTTTCTCCCTCTCGTGTGCCTGCCGGCAAGAAGGGCGGCCCTGCCTCTTTACGAATTGCAAATTTTCGGCAAGTTTTCGTTAGGGAAATTCAGCCGACGGTGTTCACTGTATACAAAGTGGCACTAGAGGATAGAGTAGATAGCTAAGAGGAGGCAGGAGAGGGGCCTCGGATACGCGCTCCACGGTAAAAGCACAAATATTTGACGGGTAAATAGAGTGATACTTGATGCGGCGCTGGCTGGTGCGGGGTTCTGCTAGTGCCGCCGCTGCTACATCTGGTCTCAAAGCTAGCTATAGTCGCTGCCGTTCCTGTTGCTGCTGCTGTCGTCGCTTCTGCCACTGTTGCTCCCGCTGTCACGAAGAGGATCAGCCTCGCGCTACTGTATTTCTCCAGGGGTGTTTCAGAAACCCCCCCGCGCCCCATATCGGCCAGCCAGTTTGCTTACGGTGAGATTCATCACGCCTGGGCAAATGGTAAACATCAGCTTGCAAATTGCAACTCTTCCGAATTATTCCCATGTTGATCCGTACCTGCGTCTACCATTGGTCTGGGTCAGGTCGATCGTCGGAAGGGTGTGATTTTTGAGTGACAAGTTGTGTGATCAGGTCCAATTTATGGGCTATACTGATATCGAAGATAGAACTGAGGATGTTCCAAAAACTAAGGCTGATTTTAGGAGGAAGCTTGGTAACAGTAGTTGTGACTCCCAGGCGACTGGGTTAGACGACGGATAGTCAAAAGGGTGTGATTCTTGAGTGACCAGTTGGATGATCAGGTCCAATTTATTGGCTATACCGATATCGAAGATAGAACTGAAGGTATTCCAAAAACCAAGGCTGACTTTAGGAGGAACCTGGATGACAGTAGTTGCGGCTACCTGTCGTCTGGGTCAGATCGATCGTCAGAAGGGTGTCATTTTTGAGTGACCAGTTGTATGATGAAATCCAATTCATGGCTATACTGATATCGAAGACAGAACTGAGGATGTTCCAAAAACCAAGGCTGATGTTAGGAGGAAGCTTGGTAATAGTAGTTGTGACTCCCAGTCGTCTGGGTTAGTCGATGGATAGTCAAAGGGGTGCAGTTTCTAAGTGACCAGTTGTATAATCAGGTCTAATTTATCAGCCACACTGATACCAAAGATAGAACTGCGAATTTTCCAAAAATCAAGGCTGATTGCAAAAGGAAGCTGTATGACAGCAGTTGTGACTCTCTGTCGACTGGGTCAGTCCATCGATCGTCATAAGAGTGTGATTTTTGAGTGACCAGTAGTATGATCAGGTCCAATTTATCGGCTATACTGATATCGGAGATAGAGCTGAGGATGCTCCAGAAATGAAGGTTGATTTTAGGAGGAAACTGGATGACGGTGGCAAGGACCTGGATGCTCGTAGGCTGGTCACGGATGTGACGCACGAACGGGTACCACATAGCCCTCCTTTTTTTTTCTTCCTCGTCTCCTTTGGCCCCTTTGGCCATCTACCCCCCGGAATCCTAATATCCACGTTTGACGTCATGCCAAATACGTACCCTTACTCGTCTGGAATAAGTCACGAGCGATGCCGCAATGGCTGATCGAAGGAAACGTCGAAGAGGAAAAAGGAAGTCCGTGTCTACAGATGTCCAGAATCTTCCTGACGATGTATTGTATCCCCTCGAAGCAGCACGAAAGTTATCATTAAACAACCGACGGAATAACCGCGACTCGGTGACTCTGCGCGTGCGGAATTCACAACGAGCCACCCTCGAAATTGTGGGAGGCTCTGGCTGTCGAAACGTTGGAAGATTTCGCTTTAATAAGCGATCGCATGATTTCGTGCGCCGCTGTCTATTTCACGGGCGACCGGCTGTCTGTTTGGTCAGCGTCGTCGTTAACATTTTCCGCGGGGTGGGAGGAAAAACGGCAGAATGAAATCAACGAATTTCCGCTTTTCAAACCCGCCACGGTTCGGTGATTTCTATCGAAATCGGCCAAATTATCGGGAGCCCGGCGACCGTCATGCAGGCTCGGGTTAGGTGCGCGGAAACGTACAACAGACTCGCGCGCTGGACGGCCCGATTTGAATACATAACTGGCCGGATATAAACGAGCCTATGAATAAAATTTAAATTCCAATCAGCGGCCGAACAATGCGACAATACCTGCGGTCGTCCGGCAGAAATCAAGTCGTGTAATCGTAAAATAGATTCACTGGATCTGACCGTCTAGACGCGACGCGGACAATCAAACGAAACGAAAGTACAGCGGAAATTTTTCACCTGCACAGAGTGCGACGACGGCGATACCTTGTGTCAAAAAAAGCGACAGAATCAGCCTGCACTTTTCCTTTCGAAAACGAAAACGATTTTGGAGGACACTTCGGGCAGAAAATTCAGTGTAATTAACACGTTGAACACCGTGACGGTCACCGGTGACTGACATCTCAAACTTACTTTTTAAATTAATAAGTATTGATTGTCGTGAAATTGTGAGAAAACTTCATACTGAAACAATAATGTAGGGACAGAAGAAGACTTAGTACTCAAATCTTTTTTGTCTTTACGATTTATATAAAAAATAAAAGTACATTATATCGCGTCTGTCTAGGTGTGGCTGTTTTCACTGTAGTACTCAACATGTTAATTTCCATGGTAAGCTTTCTGACAGAATATTAAATATACATATTTCCATTCTGATACAAATTATCGAAGAGGACTGTGTATGTCTGAACCTTTCAATAATTTCGTAATCATTTTCTGCTTCCTTTCCAAATTGCTAAGTGTAGTAATACTTATGAAGAAAATTGTTCAGTTGTTTTAGTTGTTTTGCACTACAAAATATAATATTAATATTAATAGTTAGTGATTGTCGTAAAATTCTGAGCAAACTTCATACTGAAACGATAATGCAGAAACAGAAGAACACGACTGAGTACTTAAATCTTTTTTCTTTACGATTTATATAAAAAATAGTAAATTATTTCGTGTCTGATTAGGTAAGACCGTTTTCACTGTGGCGTCAACATGTTAAACACATGCCGTCATTATACAGGATGTCCTAATCGTGGTATAACTGAGAAAGTGATGACTCCTCATGGAAGAATAAAATTTGTTCATACGAAGTTCGGTTTTTTAAAAATTCAAACCTGTGTATTTTTCGAATGTACATGAATTTAATGAAAAATAAAATGGTGCTTAATGTGTGATGTCACGATTTGGTACAGTTAAAGTTTTGATAAGGTATTTTTTTGTTTAGTTATAAATTATTGAAAATATCGAACTTGCTTCGGATAAATTTTTACTTAATGAAATAAAGAGGAGTGAGCTGATAAATTTTATTTTATTTTTAGAACCACATTAAAACAGCAATTTATACCCAAAATAATTGAAATTGTGTCTATTTAAGAGTCAATATCTTACGTGTGCTTAATACAGTGATCCACGGTTGGCTGGAAGTTCTCGGTCCTCAATGATCTTGCAGTCAACCGTGGAGCACTGTACGACATAGAAAACAAATTTATTGTTACTGCAGTGTACACGTTACTGGATAATATTCAAAGTCGATTTTCTGAATAATGAATCACCGTATTTAAAAACGTTATTTTTTTTATCACAAATTACTTCTTCCTCTGTTCTGCCACGATTACTGGGGCACCCTGTAGATTGAGCGAACTAAATACCATAAAGGCAACAGAACATAAGGAATAAGTGGTACTGAACGTGTCCATACAGTGAAAACTGCAGTACCTAGTCAGACAGACTACAATAAGTTAGGTTACGTCTGACCCAGGCATGGACAAATCTTGCCCGCTCGGGCGCTACCGATTCATCCTCCACCAGACAAGCAATGGCGGACCATTAAATCAAACCTGAGCGTGTAAGTAATCAACCACGAAAAGTTTCAGAAACTGACGCACTGTTGAATCGGTAATTGAAAAATATTTCACCGTCAGCGCGAAAATCATCGAATAACGATCGCGTTTGCGAGTCAATCAAATATTAGTAATCAAACGTGCCGGTCAGCGTGAAAACACGGCATAATGAACCGGCTTGTTTGCCGGCTCGCGAACGTGTGAGCGTATTATTTACTCGTTAGTGTCATTCACAACATTCGTTGCCGGCGAATCGGCCGCGTTTTCGCGCGGCTTCTCGGCTTCATCGACGTTAACGAGACGTTTCGATGTCAGCAGCGGGGCCTCGTCGAAAAATCCGGTGAATCCGCGACCGCTGTATCAAATGGACGGCAGCGGTCGACCGGAAACGGCCGTTCGAGGTTAATTCGCGAAAATTCGCTGATATAGATAATCGCTTAACTCATTCGCGTCGGCTTATTTGGAGTCGAGTGCTACGCATGTGACGGGGCAAATTTGCGGAAACTTGCGAAATTAAGTTATATTCAAAAAGCAAAATGCTATAACTATTAAACCAATAGATGTTCTCAACAAAATTTGGAGAAAAGTCGTAGATTACTTCGTTGCATAATAACTTATACTCTTTAACTGGCGTTTATCAGTGATTCTCAACCTTTTGTTTTTTTAAATTTTAAAATCTGGTATTTTAGTCACATTACATCAGATACATACAATAAATTAGAAATATATGTATATACAGTAGAACCTCGATTATCCGAACTGTAATCAGTAACAAGATGCCTAACATTGTAGCTGTGTTTCTCACAAAAATCATACTTTTGGTTTAGAATATAAAAATACAAGGTGGTACAAAATAAAGTACACAATGTCATTAATGATAATTCCAGCTTATAATTAACATAGTGGAAGAATTTTCGGATGAGCCGCGTTCGGATAATCGAGGTCCTACTGTAGTTTTTAATTTCCTTTTATCATAAAATGAAATTCCAAGCATCTTCAATTTGTCGTCATAAGTTTCTCAAAAATAAGT
>CAKAJE020002215.1:0-18376 GCA_916610135.2 Macropis europaea
TCATTCGTTGACAGAATTCTTGAAATGCAAATTGCTGTGAAGTGTATGTTATCAAGACTTCGGTATAAATAAAATCCTTTATACGCAAACGCACTTGCAATACATGGCAAAGGGCGAATTCTAATTTTGAGAAATTAATTTTATTTGCTTAGATTGTCTAAGCAATTTTTGTTCAGTATAGTGAGTATCAAATTTACTTTATTTTATTACCCTGTATATTTGTTCGTTATGTTACTTACGTGTCGGAAGGCTGTTCGACCACCAACTCGACCACATCGTCGCCTCGCTCGGTTATCTGAGCAACTTCTTCGAAGCTTCGGTCTACCAGAGAAACCCCTTCCCATTCTAAGACCTGAAGAAAAAAATTGTATTTCAAGCTCTCTGTGTCTGAAGGAACAGCACTTTAAATCATTAATTGCTTTCTTTGAAACGTCGGCTGCTCTGTACAGCGATTGGAAAAGTTTCTTCGCTTGTACTTTCCAGCGTTTTGCCTGCGACTTTTTGAGACTGCAAGAACAAAGTATTTTTTAGTTTGTTGCAAGAAGACATTTTTTCTTCTTTTACTCGAATTATTGTGTTACTTGAGTGGAAGACGGGTTGCAGATTTTACAAAATGGGAAACGATGGGTAAATTGTGTTTTTGGTAAAGAATAAAATATAATTATAGATTATACAGGGTGAATCATTGGAAACTAGTACTGAAAATAACTCTTCATTTGTTGATATTAGATAAAAAATATATATATATATATTTTTTTTTATCATCTATTATGCTGTAGAAGACTGAATATGTGACTGAATAGGGTTCATATGAGGGAAACAGGTTCTCTAAATAAACCTTGTATTTTCGAAAATTTCAAGATAACACTCAATTTTTTAAATAGTGTCACATATTCAGTCTTCTACAGCATAATAGATGATAAAAAAAAATAAATTCAGTGTTGTACCGCATTGTATTTTTCGGATGACCTTAAATCTCATTATATAAACCAAAAACATAGTAATGCTAAATTCTTTTTGTTGTAAATTTAACAGTTCAGATATGCAAGGGTGCATTACCGAAAAACACAGTGTGACATACCATTGAATTTTTTGTTACCTGGTATTACAGTGTAGTAAAATCAATATATGACATCATTACAAGATTTATGCAAAACAATTGTTTTCATCACATGAATCTCTTCGAACACATATTTTGTTATATACATTCTTTTCTCCTGACGACGAATCAAAAATTATTTTAGTAACTCACCCTATATGAAGCTTTCTGTGCTTGGAAACTGAACGAACATTATCTCACGAGAATTCATCTGGTCTGTTAACTTCTAACTACTGAAATCTTTCAACCGCTTTAATTGCTTCAATAAATTGCAGGGTATGAACCAGAGGAAATCGCAAACTTTTATCAATTGATTCTGTGAAGTTATCATCCCCATTGTCAGCTTTCAGTGAATTTTTCTTCTACAATATTAGTAGGTTGGTTTTGTTGAAACTAAATTTCACTTTACATCTTTTTTGCCACTCATTGTATATTTTATTCCTGAAATATTGTTTAGTCTTCGCTAAAGTATCGAGTCTTCTTTATTTACCACTTTTAAATAGATCTAAATATTTAGACATGAAATAGATAGTCTGTAGTACGTGGCAGTTAGCACAATAATGTCCTTAGAATCTGAATCAATTTAAATACACCCATCATACAATTCAGTGATCAACATATTTAAGTTTAAAATCAGAATATAATTTTCAGATTTGAACTGTCTATTATTAGATTAGTTTCAGCATTTGAAAAGAGTATTCGTATTTATTATTCCAATAAAATGTTTATTATAAACTGCAGGAAAAGCTATAGACTTTTTGATAAATGTTAGTCGTTCTCTGCTAAAAATAAAAGCATTCGAATGAGACGTGCTCGTAATTTACACTTCGCATTAATATCGATTGATCTGACGTCAAACTTCATTATAATTAATTACTGAGTGGGCGATCCTACATGAACAGAGAACATCTATCGAATATCCTTGTAATTTTCTCGAACAACTGTGTGGGAGGTGACTGATTGTAAGTTGTGACAGACATAAACGGGAAAAAATTTACATGACGCTCGAGACGATATATACGGGGTCTAAAAAGTAAATAAAAAGGGTGCGGCAAAATTCGTGGTATAACCGAGAAGAGGGAGAGAATATTCCTGGTGTAAAAATTAATTGAAATTATGGAATAATGTTTTTTTATGCAAGGGTTCGTTTTCAGGACAATTTGGAAAGATCGTTAATCCTCATTCGTCCCTTGTGTCAGTTTGCCACATTTGTCTCACAAAAATGCGATAAATGTAAAAACGCAGTATGCCTTGCACATCGTTTTATTATTTGTGAACATGCCAATAATCTTATGGCTCAATGTAGTGAATGTACAGAAGCTCCATTTTTTTATTTTCAATGAAAGAATTTGCAAATTTAACTATTTATCTTTTCATTAAATTCATTTTCTACCATTGTGTCAAGTTGACAGCAAGGTACAAATTAATTCAGGAAAATGAGGGACGGATAAGGATTAATTACTCTAAGTACAATACATACAGGGTTAAAATGTAGCATTTCAAGAAAATTAATCAAATTCGTAAGTATCTAATTTCTGTTGCATGAACTAAGAAATTATTGACGATTCATGAATTTTTACTAACGTAAGGTCAACTTTTAGTTGATCAAATGGTATAACATTTCTTTCCTTTAAGACAGTGATGGCCACGAGAGCTCTGGCTTTCCTCCACTCTGAGTCCGTTCCCCTCGTTTCAGTTCCCTCCAGTTCGCTCCTCGTTTCCCCTCGATCCATTATCGTCCAAAATCACAGTCTATATGAGGAGAACGGACCTAAAGTGGGGGAAGGCCGGAGCTCCCTTGGCCATCACTGCTTTAAGTGAACAAGGTTTAAAGTGTTTGTAACTTCAGTTTGTATAACTATATACAACAGTTATATAAACTTTATATAACCACCTAAGGATCGATTAGAAACAGATAATATCATACTGCAAGTTTATAAACATAATCACAAACAGAACTCTGCTTACCACAAATTAGAGAAGCAAAGTAAGTACGTTCGTACACAATGAAATTACAAAGTCGTTTTCCACGAAAAAAGAATTACATATGAAACAATTTTATTCTATAATTTCAATCCATTTCTGTAAGAGAAATTTTCCCCTTTACGGATGTGTCACGAATTCTGTATTTATTATTGTTTCTATCTCAATTCCGTTATTGTAGAATTTAACATGTCGAATACCACAGTGAAAACAGCCGCACCCAGTCAGACGTAACATAATTTACTGTTTTAATACAAATCGCAAAAGAAAAAAATATTCGGCTATTCAGTCGCATTTTTATGTTTCTAAGTTTATGTTACAATATGAAAATTGCACAGAATTGTGTAATAAAAAATAATTATTTAATCAAATTGAATTCGAAGTGGCGGTGATCGGTGATCCTTGCGGCATTGAACGTGTTAAATAAGTTTAGGATTAAACAATATAGCTAATAATTGAGATATTGTCAGAAAACAGCAGTACAATCCACTTCATAAAAAACTGAATACAATTCCTAAAACAGACTAAACGTCGACGAATAAAATACCCTTGTAGCGATAAAGCATTTCTTGTTATTTGATTTTTAAAACTCTATCACCTCTTTTTGCACTCGTGTTTCTCAATGGGATAGAAATATACATTTCAAAGGATTTGTCTATAAATTGAAATTATTAAAGGAAACCGATGGAAGCCAAACTTTGAATTTCCACCGTACCAATAAAATTTGATATTGTAAGAATATAGGCAGAAATTGGGTTAAAGTTCCGTGTAAAAAAATTTTATATTTAACATGTTGCGTGTCGCAGTGAAAAGAGCCGTGCCCGGTCAGACACGATACCATTTACTATTTTTTATATAAATTATAAAGAAAAAAGATTTGAGTACTCAATCCTGTTCTTCTGTTCCTACATTATTGTTTCAATATGAAGAATGCTCCGAATTTTCTGACAACCAATAATTATTCAATTAAATTAAATTTTAGGGGTCGGTCACTGGTCAACGCCACGGAATTCAACGTGGTAAATAATATTATTTTGCATTTATAGCTTATTCTTCACAATGCTTAAAATGAACCGTATGTGTTCTAAAAAAATTGTAGTTTTGTTTTATGTGCAACGTACTACTGCAGATAAGGAAAAAAATTGTTTTCACACGTGTAAAATTAAAAGACTATATGTCAATGAATTCGTACGATTTCACGAGATATAGCTCTCCAGTGGACATTCGCGATTGTAGCAGGTTTCTGTTG
Source organism: Macropis europaea (assembly GCA_916610135.2). Taxonomy (NCBI): domain Eukaryota; kingdom Metazoa; phylum Arthropoda; class Insecta; order Hymenoptera; family Melittidae; genus Macropis; species Macropis europaea. The sequence goes on from CAKAJE020002215.1 coordinate 4,332, forward strand.
CGCACAGCTGTCGATAACTTAATTAAAATCACAGCTGGAGAGAATGGTTGTCGATACTCGCACGCATTAACCGCTTACAATAACGTTACTCAATCAACGCTGGACACACATTGCCACATCTTCTTTATTCCCGTTGGAATTTAAATAACTGTTAAATATTTTTACAGTCCAACACCATGACATAACATTTAACACCTTTCACCAAATTATGCACATTTAACAAAATTTTATTAATTCCGCGAGACGGCCTTCGTGAAATGTGTATGAATTTGAAGATTGCGAATACTAATGTTGCTGTCATCGATTTTCATGAAATTTGGAAAAGCAACGTAAAAAGTGTTTTATATATTCAGCCACTAAAGTATAGAAAAATGTCAATTTCCAATTTTAGAATTGACTTGTTTAATATAAGTATCCACCATGATTTGTCACGTGCTGTTGTAATGTTTTATAATCTCATTATTAGACTACGGATGTTTATGCCAATATACATTCTAGGAGATTCATATTTCCTGTGCTAACGCAGTTAAATAAATGAAACTTGAGTATGGACATGAGAATTGAAACAACAAGAGTGCATTTGCTGCTTGACATTTTTAAAATACGTACTATTCATTTTGTTAAATTATTAAATTTGCATTATTCACCAATTTGGGAGTATTAAATTGCATAAAAATCCACAATCTACTCATTATATACAATTAGGAGTTTCCTTGTTATCATTAATAACAAGGTATGTAATTCATCGAACTAGAGAGTGACAATACGTTCTTTTCTATAGTTCTTGAATTTATATCCTTTTATTATTAGTATTCATAAATTAGTATAATAATAAATACCAGGGAACTTTATTGTGTGAATGTCTGAAAACTTGGTCAAAACTAAACCACGAAGCTTTTGGAAACGAAACTCGTACTTTGAAAATTATTCAATAAGGAAAGATTGATAATACTGAAATATTCAAACAGAAATGGACAAATATTTTCACAGATTGGTAGAGAAATATAATGAATAGACTGCGGATATTTATGCAATTTAAGTATGCAAGTTAAGTACATACTCAAATTGCTGAATAACGGATATTCAATAATTTAACAAAATGAAAGATACACATTTTAAATATTTCAAACAGCAAATGCAGCCTTGTTAAAGCTTCATTTATTTAACTGCATTAACGTAGGAAATATTGAAGTTTAAAAATGTATATTTGCATAAACATCCGCAGTTTAATAATGAATAATGTGTCCCCGTTAAATTGGTGTAGTTTAAGAACAAAATATAGATGCTAAGTATGTATTAATCCTAAAAATATAAATTCACATAATTGTTTATGTGCTACAAATAAATTGTCTGTATAAGTTCAGTAAGAAATTAATTGTATAATACAGGAATGCAATGATATTATGTAACACTGTTGACAAAAAGTTTGGAAGCAGTATCACTTTTTATAGACTCTCTGTATTAATTTTTTAATAGTAACTACGCGTGAAAGATACAGTAGTTTTATAAATCAATATATTGCTCCCTATATTGTTTTAAAACTGTTAGAATTCTTACAAGAGGCTGTGTTACTTAACAAATTATTACGTAATGTTTGATTATTACGTCACTAATAATCTCGCAGTTGTTGCGACTGTTGCGAGGCTAAACCATTATAACAAAAATAATAATTTTTAAAACGAGTTACTATTTGACAAATCCTCGACATTTTTTTTGGTAATTTTTGCAAACGATCTACCAATATTGCACTCGAAACTTCTAATAAATGTTTCCAGAGTTATTTTTTATTGAATCTGAAGATTTATATGACCATTGTGTAAGCGAATTAATAGATCGACACCCATAGCAGAAAATAATTCTGTACCCTGGTACATTCACATAAAAATCATGAACGTTATCATAGAAAAAAGAGCCACTGTCCTGCCACTATTACAAGCAAAGTTAGGTGCATTCTCAAGAGGCCAATATGTTATGTGTATTACAATAAAAAGGGTCAAGGCGTTCAATCATACAACTCCCGTAGCGTTTCGTCTAATTAACTTGTTTACTTTTATGTATCGCATTGAGCAATAGCTTTTCACTGATATGCACCCTGTTATTGTTGGAGGAAAGATTTTTCCTGTGAATAAGGAACTGCTACCAATCTTTTTATCGGTTGTGTATATAAATCAGTGATGACCACCGGAGCTACGGCCTTCCCCCACTCTAGTTCCATTCCCCTCGTTTGAGTTCCCTCCGGGTCGCTCCTCGTTCCCCCTCGGCCCATCGTCGTCCCAGGTCATAGCCTAAATGAGGAGAATGGACTGACAGTGGGGGAAGGCCGCAGCTCCGGTGGCTATCACTGACTTAACCCTCTATAACGCCATGTGACTTGGAAGTTATATACCTATATATCTGTATACCTATACTTTTTAAGTTTTATTTCGTCTATTTATCACTATATATATTTATTTCTACGACTGTACTGCCACCAAGGAGTCTGTTCGATAATTATTATGTTGTTATCCCGTGATACGAACTTTATCGTTTATCTTTCTCATATACCCGATATATCATTTTCGCCATACATAATAAAATTTCGGTAAATTAAACTTAATAGCGAAAATAGGAATGTCAGCGGACTGGCGGTGGTAGACGAGGTAGACCAGTAGTATCTACGAACAGAGACTCGGGTCCCTATTTTTCACGAATTCTTACATAATTAAACATTATTAGTATTATACCTTACGCATGAAAATAATCAACAGAAAAGATTTTTTGTTTAAACTATATTTGTTTTGTCAGATTAAGTGACGCTTCGATGATAAACGAAGGGTAAGGGGAAAAAACAGGGTATGTCCATTTTTATTCTGCAGTGTTCAACTAGAAAGAAAAATTAACATAATGTAAAACAATTATATTGTCGCTCATTTTTTTTCTGTCGCCTAATTAAAATATAACTTCATGTCATGAAAAATACAGTTACATTCATTCGACCTTGTTTCTTTACTGATGCACTAAAGTATTCAAAATTGATTTTCTCAATGAAGCTGTTTTATGACATTCCTTGTTTTTTCCCCTAACCCTTCAAATATTTTCAAAAAGTGCTCCGGTTCGAAGGACCAGTTATCTCGGGTGCAATATTTGAAATTCAAGCGCTGTTTTTAAAGTCAGCACATTAAAAATTATTGTATGCAGCTGAAATATGTAAGATGCATATGCAGTAATTAGACTGCGGACCTTTATGCGATTTAACATATCCAGATTCATGAATAGTGCACATTTTACACAGGAAGTGAAACAAAGAATATTCGTTTATATATTTCAACCCCAAAATGCAGTCCTGCCATAGTTTCGTTTCATCAGCTACATGGAAATCAAAAATATTGAAAAAGATCCGCAGCCTGGTGATAATATATACCTTTAATTTTATGTATTTTAGTTCGCATGTGAGCGCAACGAAAAAGCGCATGAAGTTTTCTTACCTTGTCGCCGCGTTGTAAACCAGCTTTTGCTGCCGGCCCATCTGGCACGGTCCACATCACGTATGCAAGAGTACGTCCATCAGCCCCTGTTTTACCACCTACCACCCTTAGTCCAAAAGCAGCTGCTGTAAAAAGAAGTTGAAAATTTGATAAAGGAATCGATAAAACATGCACGGCTGGGTTATGGTTCGAGTAGTAAATGTTCTTTCGAACATATCGTTCAGCATTTGAATGTCAAACTGCTAAAAATATTTCTTGAATAATTTCGTTCTGTTTCTGAGAAGAAAAAAGATAGGCAAACATAACATTTCGACCTAACCGGTGACATGTGGCTTTGATTATTTTCTATTTGTTCACGAATAGTATCAGTAAAGATATTTGATGAAGTATATACAATTATTAGTAAATTATTAGTTATATAGTTTATTGAAACTGTGAAAATTGTTAACATTGTTAATTAAAAATGTATAATTTATAGGTCACACTGATTTTGTTTTAAAGTAAAAGAAAGTGTGTCGATTTCGATTAATGTACATTCCCATCCATAAGTCACCGGAAACTTACAATTAGTAAAATTATTATTATTTCAAATGATTTTCTTTATGAAATAAAGTTAGCACTTATTAATTGTTTATAATGTAGAGAATCTGTAAGTCAAATCATATACTAAGACCGTAGCAAAAATTAGTAATTAATCTTAAATTTTTTTCTTATCAATGTATGTATGTATGATATGACCGTTCGAACTAATAGCGGCAATCTTTTGATAAAATGTGTTAATACTTCGGAACTAATTTCTTTTCATCCTTGTAATAATTTGTTCTGTTAGTCTTTCTTTGACTTTTGGCGAAACTTTCAAAGTAAACGAAAAGTGTGTACAGACTATCGTCTGACCGAGTTGGAGATGTATTAGAGACATACTTACGCGTAGAGTTTCGTTTTTTAAATATTTATTTGAATTATACGAGCATATTATTAATATCATATTCAGGTATTATAGTAACGTAAAATAGACAAATATAACAACATAAAATAATAAAATCAAGCCAACACATTTTATTCATTTTCTAATAATCATTTTATTCAAAATGAGCAAGTGTCCGGTGACTTATGGACGGGGGTGTAGGATCCCAGCCAACGTGTTAATCAGGGTAATACATCATTCGATGTGCTTCGAATCGAGAATGAAATTCCGAATTAATTAATAAATTGCGGAATGAAAATTTTGCTTTGCCCTGTTACATTATTAGTACGCATTAATTATACATTCCTACGCAAGGCGATTATTCGATAGTTTCGGGATGTTAAAAAATTCATTATCGAAGTAAAAATTTCATCATATTCCAGGGTAGCTGAAAAATGTTATTGAAAAACGTTGAAAAAGTTCGCGGGGAAAAGCTTGGTGGATAATCTTTATATCTGTAAATTGGTGTTCATCGGTAACAAAAACCTCGCTGTGGAATTAAAAATTTCAGCGTATCTGAAGTGCGGTCGTTTGTGCGGAATTGCAAATTAAACGGGTTCCTGCAGTATATAACGTGCACGAGTCGTTCCTGGTGAAGGCGTGCTGGATTTGGTATTCCACTTGCAAATTTTGTTCAAATTCTGTTTTAGCTAGAATGTTTTTCCCAAATATTAAATATTAAAACTTGAAACAATTGAAAAGAACGAAAACATTACTATTTCTACCTCCCGACATTTGCGTTTTCATTTAAATGAATACTTCATTGTCAAAATTAGTTGAAGGTTGAGTAAATTCCCTTCGTAACTATGTACAGTAAACAGTAAAACTTTCATTGAAAATAATAATATGTAAAAGTAAACTTTCTGTTTCTTATTTAAAATTCAGGGACCCCGAGCAAAGTATGAATAATTTCTTAACATTTTCTTCTGTAAAATATAAATGTTGGAAATGTATAATGTGAATGTATAACCTTTTCTGTCAACATATAACTTTTAACATTCCTAAACGGTACAGTCGTTATTATCATTCATATTCCTTCTAACTTAAAATTCCAAAAGAATATTTATACAGAATGTTTATTGTTATGACTGCAGAAAAAATATTTAATATCTTGAAGATCATGTGACCTAACCAGCTAAAAACTTATGCATGTCAGTTTCTATCTATGAATAATGTATTTGAAAAAATGCATATAAAAAAGGCAATTGCTGCGGCAGTGTTTGCTCGACACGGCGATCGATAACATCGAATGTCAAGACAATTTTATCACACGACACCTACAAACGACATCTACACGCGTGTTTCATTGCATTGCCGTAATCTCGTCGTGATTGCACTGCAATTCACATCGAAGCACGGCTTTTTATTTTCTACGCGATAGACCAGGTGATAGCATATTGACCTGACACTCTAAAGGGTTTCTGCAACAAGTTACTACATATACCATACGTATTTCCTAATGAATACTAATGAAATTTGACTGCGGATGTTTATGCAAATATAAATCTTTAAACTTCAATATCTTTTATGTTATTGCTGTCACACAAATGAATCTTTGATAAAATTGCATTTTGTTTCGCAAATGTTTACAAAATGTACTTCATATTTTTTCATGGCCTTAAATGTGTGTTTTTCAGATATTTGGGTATGTTAAATCGCAGAAAGATCCGCAGTCTACTAATGAAATTGATGGAAATGATGTTCAACTTTTTATAATTTAACTTTCTTTAATAATGCATATTATACATAATCAAACATTTTAAATTTGTATTAGTTGGCAATGTAATTTGTTTATATTAAATAAATTTATATGTTAAATGATGAAAGTAGAATGTTCTTACACGCAACACGTTCATTCATTGTAATATTTTTTCTAGTCAGTATAAGCAGATAAAAATTATAAGTAAGTTGTTTTAATAACCAGTACTCTGATTTGATCGAACAACAAATACGTCGTTTAAAGTGGAAACGATGAAAGTAAATTTTAATTTCTACGTTGTCTTGTTGTTTGATGAAGTAGTTTTTTAAGAATATATCTTTTACATTTTCTGTCAGATATACATGATAAAATATTAATTATAAACGTGAACAATCAGTCAGCGATAATTTGCTAGCTCACGCGGATCATGAGAACTTATGGGAGTAAATGATTATGTAAAATGTCGAATCGAAACAATTAAATTGTTTAGAGTTCAGCATTAGCTGGTTTCATATTTCAATAAGGAAAATTGTGTATAATTAATAGAATTAATAATAGGGCGAATATTTGATCACTATTCTAATTATTAAAAAATAATATCAACGCTTCTAGTACAATTAATTTATTCATATGTCACACCTTACTTCATCAAATTTGTTCATTAAAAATTTGTATTTTTATATGCAATAAAGACTAGTTAGCATAAAATGTAACATCGCTATCAATTGACTAGCTTTAACAAGTATCCATTATATTACAGACGATGTTGACGAAAGAGTCAATTAAGGTAAAACCATCGAATTTTAAACAATCTGAAAACCACTGAAAACAAACATTTGCAATTATGTTCTTTGTGCACCTACATTGAGCTGAAATTTTCCTAATCATAAGTATTCAATAATTTATTCGCACTTCTTAATAGTTAAGTTAGCTTTAACACTCTGACTGCCATGTTGTATTGGCTGAAAATGACAAACTTTCTACATTTTTATGCGAAATGAATATAACTTCAAATTGTACCTATTTTGATGAATAATACATATTAGTAATATTCATAACTTTTCACTGGTGTATTAAACTTTATGAAGTATATTTATTGATGCTGTACATGAACAAATAAATAATTACTGAATCAAAGTGTCACCCATATATGGGTGACGTGAGAATCAAACTGTTAAGTATTTAATAAAAATGTTAAAATAAGTTATCGTTATAATTTAAAAGCATCATGCAATATCTGCGAGCTTAATTAAACCACAATACTTTTTAATTCCCTAGCTCTATGAACTAATTGCGAACATTTTATTTCTGAATTTACAAAATAAATCACTTTAAGAACAATCATTTGTCTGCTTAATCGGGGAACAGTCACCGATACGTGCCGCAGATATAGAAACAATGAAATGTTAAAATTATTCGTGAGCCAGCTATAATTACAGCCAGAAAGCGTAATTAATTTCGCCCGCTGAGGATGGAGCTTCTTGTAATTCTGATGAGCAGATACGCAAACAAAATTATGCTACCCCTAGCAATATCAGTTTTTATCTCGATCGCAGAGGCGAGTCGTGCACAAGAGAAGCCAAATGACACAACAATGAAAATTCCTTCACCACGTAACGAAATAAGCGCCTGATTAACGCGGAGTTAATTTAATACACGGCATAACACGACTGCTGGTGAACATTGTTACATAAGCGTATATCAGTGCAACAGGTTCCAGGAATCCGGCCCGATAGTAATCGCGAGATTAATGAGTCGCGGACCACTCGAATGGAAGATCCGAGCTAATCAACATCGTTAATTTTTCAGCGTCTTGCGGAAACTCTAGCCTCGATCATTTTGTTCACCCTTGTCCTCTGATCCTTCGGGGTATCTTCTAATCCATTTAGAGTATAGTTTCTGTCCCACAAAACCACGTATCGCTTTATCATGTTCCATGGTGTACATTACTAACAAATTATTAAGACACGTTATTTTTAACCCATAGACGCACACTTTTTTTTCTAGATCGTCCTCAGAAACACACATTTTTTAAATGTTTTTCTGTAGCTAAAAGAAATTAGATGAAAAGACAATACTTATAAGGGTTAATTAAAACATCAACAAAAATCTGACGGCTATAGCCGTCATTTGCGGCAATGGGTTAACTATAATACTGTGTTTATAAATGACAAATAAAAGTACGGACCGTCCTATTTTAATCAATCCATGCGATTATTTCTCGAACTATTCATTAATCGGAAAAATGTGTCAAACAAAATTTACTCCGTTCCAAGGGGACATATAATGATATGAAAGATTTTTTCTCAAGGTCATTCTTTTTATGAGATTCTAAGGTTATCCGTGTTTTTTTAAATGGAACTATTTGTTTTCGTTCCGCTAGGCGTGTAGCCCATTCCGAGACGAATTCTTCTATTCCATACACTACTCATAAAATGTTAAGAATCAATTGCACGTTCCAAATCTTCTCTGTATTAGCTTTCTTTAAAAGAAATATATACATAGATAATCGTAGTAATGCATAAAAGATGTACTAGTTTCACAAATTAATATTTCAGTCTTTTAAGACAGATTAATATCTGACAGGTGTTTACGATTTTACTTTTATTGCTAATACAATAAATGAAATAGGCCCTTTTGCATGCAATAATAGTATGTTTGCAGTGTACTACCCCTGGCAAACAGTTTTCGACGCAATATGTATTGCCTTTACAAGTCAATATTAAAACCTCCGCGTGTGAGTAAATTTCGCTATTTTTGAACATTTGACGGTAACAGCATTGCGTTTATAATATACAAAAGGTCCGAATAAGAACTAACGGGGCAAAATGTGAATGATAAGCACAATAATAAATTATATAATGAACAATTTATCAATTCTAAGCTCTAACAATTTCGCACGGTGATTTTAATTGTATCACTCTCTAAAACGTCTGAATACGTCCCCGGTCAATAACGTTCTGGTTTCAAAAAACGTATTAATACGTCTCCGGTCAATAATCTGTTAATGTATTCTACAGTTCCTATCTTCCACTCAAAACCAAAAAACAAAAGCAATCAACTTCTATTAGCGAGTACCTTGGTCTCAAACTTTTGTCCGTTGCCATATATGCAACCGGAGAAAAGAAGAAAGCCGAAGGGGTGTGGGTCTTCGTGTAGAGAGCAAAGTTTTGATGGCCGACGGAATAAGAAGGCTAATCAAAAGCCATTATTCAGCTTTAATTAACAAGGCGGAAACATCGAAGCTGCAATAAGGCCTCGGGCGGCGGACTTGTGGTAATGACGTTGCAGCATAATTATCCGATCGTAGCCCGTCCACCTCTTTACCATAGGATTTTCAATAAACATTGACCGGTCCATCTTGCTGGTGTTTGTTCATACGCGGCTGCTCCATGGCACGAAAATTTGCCTCGCAGATTCATTGGCAAATCGAGTTTACGTCCGTCCTTTCTCGAACACGATCGCATTAATTCGCCGAATGGAATTAGGGCGTTTTAGACGTGTTCGGCTAATATGAATGGATTATACTCTGACAAAACTGTGCGACACGAACCCGACGGAAACGAATCGTATGTTTGAAACAATAGCAAAATGAGAGTGATGGGCTAGGCTGGGAAAATGAGCAGATACGAAGTTCCTATAATCGTAAATAGATTGCAGAAGTTTATGCAAATATAGATTTTTATTCCTGAATGTTTTTACATTTAATACAAATAAAGGAATGAGACATGGAGAATAATTGTGTTTGTCTTGAGAAGATATCAGGCTTATACATTTTATTTCTACCATTTGTTTCAGACAATATATTTTATACAAAGTGAGTCACCTGAGAGTGGAAATTGAAATATTTTAGAAACTGTTAGCTATATCGAAAAATGTTTCAGACAAAAGTGGAATGGTTTCGATGGGGGCATAATTCAATGTAACTAGCATTTTTGTACATGACCTGTACACGTTATAAATTCTAGTTTTATACAAATTATTTGACAAAAGGTCATCTGTAATCAACATAAGCATACATGAAATGGCACAGGTAAATTCGACACTACAAGTACTATTCCGCAATATCTTAATTAAAATATCTCCTAAACTAATAACTTTTCAGTATAAATGGTATATTACTTTTCTATAGAGAATGACGAGCTGAATCGACTGATGCATTAAAGTATATATGATTCCATTTAAAAAAACAAAGATGATCTTCAAGTGTTCTCTACGCGTCCACTTACAAAAATGCTAATTACATCGAATAACGCTTTCCCCGAAACCATTCAACTTTTGTCTGAAACATTTTTTGATATTATTAAGAGTTTCGAAAATATTTCAGCTTCCAGTCTTAGGTGATCCACCCTGTATACCTGGATTTGTTAAATTCCATAAACATCCGCAGTCTAGTTATAACTAACATAAAAATGTAAATGGTCTTATAGACGCTTTAATAATTGTAGTAAAAGAAGGCTCAAACTATTGCACCTATTATCATCTGATTGACCACGAGTGGTTCGCAGCTTAATAAATAAAAAATATGTTGCAACGATTGAGTTTGTTTTGATTTTTTTAAAAATAAAAAATACACTTTGGCAAAGCACAGCACAGAACTCCTTTCTATATCTAATATTTATTTTCATTGCATTTATTTGTATTACAATCAAAGCAAGTTCCATGGCGATACTAAAATCACAAGAAACTGATCTTATCCAGGAGCATGTGGAACAATATTTTCAGTAATAAGTCGCAAATAGTGCATGATAATACTATTTCCAATTTATCTGAAATAAAGAGTACTGGAGACAAGATGTCAATATATCTATCTTTGAAGTATAAAGATTAATAGAAAATATTGAACTTTATTTTTAAGCTTGATGCTTTAAAAACGTGCCGAATGATTTAATATTGATGTTATAGAATTCATTTAAACGTGAAACGCATACGTAAAATAATTTTAGAAATTGTGAAAATTTATAGCTGCATCTGATTGAAAATAGACAATAAAGAAGCGAGCTTAATCCCTAAATGATATGTTCTATAATTGGAGATATATATATATATATATATTATATGTGAGACACCGATTGTTGTAAACAGCCTTTATATATGATTGTATGTATGTTATTTTTAATAAAAACTATATCGTTGATTTTACAGTATAAGAGAAATTATCTTGAGAAACATTTTATATTTGTCTACTTATTCTTTGGAGTTTTTCAAGTTATATTTGAAACCATTGTTAATACTGCTAAAAAAAAGTAAAAAAATGATTAGGTATCTCTGTTGCGACACCCTATATATATATTGCAATATTCCGAGCCGATGTGCTAACCAATTCACTCCACAACTCTATAGGGATGAAAAGTGAGCAAACCTACCTGAACGCGCAACGAATAATTAAACGTCACTCACACTCCTACTAGAGGTACACAATTGTTCTCATTGTTTTTACTCTTTGTCAACCTTTATGACTATATTTTTAGCTCGTTTATCCAGCTCGTTGGTCGCCTATCTGCTTATCAAATTCTGGATAAAGCTAAATACGTACGGGAATAAAAAAATTGCATTGCCCATTGAACAACTTATAAAACAAAAAGCCAATTAAACGAAAAATATTCATTAAAATTCTGCTTTCAAATATTTATTGCTGCTGCATTCATTTTGTTTGAAATTTATAATTATTATTTTATAGGTGGGAAACATTTGCAGTAAAACCTCGATTATCCGAACACTCGGAAAATCATCTGGAAATTAGTCATTCTATGTCAGTTACAAGCTGGAAATACCATTAATGACACTGTGTAATTAATTTTGCACCACTCTGTATTTTATACTCTAAAATGAATGTATCATTTTCATGCGAAAATTAGTTACAATGTGAGTCATATTGTTACGAATTATACTTCGGATAATCAACGTCCTACTGTATTTCTAAATATTATTACATGCATGGTGTACAAATTGTTTCCTGTCTTATTCATCATGTAAGACCTTTTCAGAGTTTCATTTGAAGTGTATACTTTTGCTATCATTCTATATGAAAATTTCAGTATGAAATTACCGAAGGGTTTCATGTAGGTTAGATTATTATTAAATTCTTCCGAATTAAGTTAAGAATTAATAAATGTAATTTTGACTGTAAAATTATATTTTCACTCACACGTAACTATTAAGTTATTTTATAAATGTAATTTTGACTGTAAAATTATATTTTCACTCACACGTAACTATTAGGTTATTTCATAAATAATATCCTTTTTAAAGATACTTTTATAAGTAGATAAATTAAGAATTTCTGATACTTCTAATTAACGAGATCCAGACCTTTATTTTTAGTGGCATTGATCCATCATTTATTGTGATATTTGATCCCTTCTTCCGAATGTTTCTGCTACTTTATACGGTAAAATGCATTTCAAACTGATTTTAAGTAATTAATATCATTCAGTTTGTTTATGAAGTCAAATATTTTCGAGTTTTCTAAATAAGTAATAGTTTAGTAGGTGTAGTAGGAGTCAATGAATCCGCTGATTGTGTTAGTTAGAGGTTACTATGATGTTTCTTCTCTAAACTTGCATTTAATTTACAAAACTGTCTGATGTAGATCTTTGCTATTGTTATTCGATTATCATTGAAGAATTTAAAGAGAAGTGCATGCAAAATCGAGTCCCATATACGTATTTATTTCGCGTTAATTATATAAATTGAGAAACGACATTATCCATGGAATAATCTGACATTTCAGTTGGAAAAATTGCAGTTATTTAATTCAATCCATATTGTGCAAATAATGTTGAGTTGTGAAGTAGTCTGAATGAATTTTTTATTAAATTATTTTATACTTACTTCTATGCCCTTTGTCTAGAGTTGGATCTCTTCGCAATTTCACCCTTCTTTTTACCCATGGCGCTGTAATGAAAAATACGAGAAATATAAATGGGAATTTTCATTTTCTTTTCAACGTAACTTGAACTAAATACATTAAGATTCATAAATATTAATTTTTTTATTATGCTTTTCTGAATAATATTTCTTTATGCACCTTTGATTGAACATTAATCAGAACTCGCTGTATTTTAAGTAACGCAAGTTGGGTTACGTTGGGTTAACATTGCAATAACAAATTTCCACCACTGTAATAATTCACCTTAATTCCCCTTAACACGTTGACTGCTGTGGGGGTCACCAATGACCGGCACCTCAAATTTTGTTCATTAAATAATTAATAACTCTTGTGAAATTTCGGGATAATATTAATCTTACAAAAATAGTACCAGATGATGTTTATGCGTTCAAACAGTAAAACGTTCTTTTTCTCCATGATTTATATTTAACCTGTAATTGCTACGATCCAGAATTTGTAACTTAAGTACTAGTAGCGTAGATATCTCCTGAAATTTCCAATAAAAATCACATTTTGCATAAACAAAGGTTCATTTCTTCTTAATAACATTATATTAACAATAAAAGTAAACGAAATATTATTAAAGGAATTTTAGACAGATTGTAGAGGCACATTTAAAACATTTGGGAATTTTTCACCCTGTGAAGCACTGGGTCTGAGGGACCCGATAGTAGTAGGTCCGGTTAAAATAGGACATTGCATGGTGTCTGGCTAGGTTTGGCAGTTTTCACTGTGGCATTCAACGTGTTAATTGTGATACTGAATAAATATGAATATTATAGATTCATAGAAAAGAACAAAAACATTGAAAAAATATTTCCATCTAGTTTGCAGTATCGAATTAAAAAATATTATAAAAAGTTGGTGACACATCACAAAAAATATAATATGCATAATGGAGGAAAGATTATCCTTTAACTTCATTTTCATTTGATGCGCCCCGGATTATTCCATATCGAGTTATAGCCGTTTAAAGTTTAATATCTGCCACACTAATAGTGATCTACTGTATATTAATTTAAATAT
>CAKAJE020002216.1:0-18841 GCA_916610135.2 Macropis europaea
TTGAATGCTTTAATTAACCAAAATATAAAATGATCTAATCGGGTCTCTGATTGCCCTATCATAGAAGTTTAATAGTGCATTAAACTCATCATTTCATGCGCTTTAAGATGCCGCCTAGCGCAGTACGCTATCTTAAATAGGAGCGACGTAAATTGAACAAATGTGATAGAATTTTGCTGAATTCTTAAATTAACCATGATACAAAATGATCTAATCGGGTCTCTGTTTGCCCTACCCTAGATGTATAATAGTGCATTTTACTCGCCATTTCATGCGCTTCGAGATGCCGCTTAGCCCAATACGCTATTTGAAATATGAGCGACGTAAATTGAACAAATGTGATAGAATTTCCCTGAAATCTTATATTAAACAAAATATAAAATGATCTAATCGCGTCTCTGATTGCCCTATCATAGAAGTTTAGGAGTGCATTTTACTCGCCATTTCATGCGCTTTGAGATGCCTCTGAGCACAATACGCTATCTGAAATATGAGCGACGTATATTGAACAAATGCGATAGAATTTCGCTGAATTCTTATATTAACCTTAATGTATAATGATCTAATCGGGTCTCTGTTCGCACTACCCTAGAAGTTTAATGTTGCATTTCACTCGTCATTTCATGCGCCTTGAGATGCCGCCTAGCCCAGTACGCTATCTTAAATAGGAGCGACGTAAATTGAACAAATGTGATAGAATTTCGCTGAATTCTTAAATTAACCATAATACAAAATAATCTAATCGGGTCTCTGTTTGCCCTACCCTACAAGTTTAATAGTGCATTTTACTCGTCATTTCATGCGCTTTGAGATTCCGCTTAGCCCAATACGCTATCTGAAATAGGAGCGACGTAAATTGAACAAATGTGATAGAATTTCGCTGAATTCTTATATTAACCTTAATGTAAAATGATCTAATCGGGTCTCTGTTTGCCCTACCCTAGAAGTTTAATAGTGCATTTTACTCGCCATACCATGCGCTTTGAGATGCCGCTTAGCCCAATACTCTATTTGAAATAGGAGCGACGTAAATTGAACAAATGTGATAGAATTTCCCTGAAATCTTATATTCAACAAAATATAAAATGATCTAAGCGGGTCTCTGATTGCCCTATCATAGAAGGTTAATAGTGCATTTCACTCATCATTTCATGCGCTTTAAGATGCCGCTTAGCCCAGTACGCTATCTGAAATAGGAGCGACGTAAGTTTTACAAATGTGATAGAATTACGCTGTATTCTTATATTAACCGTAATATAAAATGATCTAATCGGGTCTCTGTTTGCTTTACCCTAGAAGTTTAATAGTGCATTTTACTCGTCATTTCATGCGCTTTGAGATTCCGCTTAGCCCAATACGCTGTCTGAAATAGAGGCGACGTAAATTGAACAAATGTGATAGAATTTCGCTGAATTCTTATATTAACCTTAATGTAAAATGATCTAATCGGGTCTCTGTTTGCCCTACCCTAGAAGTTTAATAGTGCATTTTACTCGGCATTTCATGCGCTTGGAGATGCCGCTTAGCCCAATACGCTATCTGAAATAGGAGCTACGTAAATTGAACAAATGTGATAGAATTTCCCTGAAATCTTATATTAAACAAAATATAAAATGATCTAATCGGGTCTCTGATTGCCCTATCATACAAATTTAATAGTGCATTTTCCTCGTCATTTCATGCGCTTTGAGATGCCGCTTAGCCCAATACGCTATCTGAAATAGGAGCGACGTAAATTGAACGAATGTGATAGAATTTCCCTGAATTCTTATTTTAACCTTAATGTAAAATGATCTAATCGGGTCTCTGTTCGTCCTAGCCTAGAAGTTTAATAGTGCATTTTATTCGCCATTTCATGCGCTTTGAGAACCCGCTTAGCCCAATACGTTATCTGGAATAGGAGCGACGAAAATTGAACAAATCTGATAGAATTTCGTTGAATTCTTAAATTAACCATAATATACAATGATCTAATCGGGTCTCTGTTCGCCCTAGCTTAGAAGTTTAATAGTGCATTTTACTCGCCCTTCCACGCTCTTTATGATGCCGCCTAGCACAGTACGCTACCTGAAATAGGAGCGACGTAAGTTTAACAAATGTGATAGAATTACGCTGAATTGTTATATTAACCGTAACATAAAATGATCTAATCGGGTTTCTGTTCGCCCTACCCTAGAGGTTTAGTAGTGCATTTCATTCGTCATTTCATGCGCTTTGAGATGCCGCTTTGCCCAATACGCTATCTGTAATAGGTGCGACGTAAATTGAACAAGTGTGATAGAATTTCGCTGAATTCTTATATTAACCATAATATAAAATGATCTATTCGGGTCTCTGTTCGCCCTACCCTAGAAGTTTAATAGTCCATTTCACTCGTCATTTCATGCGCTTTGAGATGCCGCTTAGCACAATACGCTATCTGAAATAGGAGCGACGTAAATTGAAGAAATGTGATAGAATTTCCCTGAATCCTTATATTAACCTTAATGTAAAATGATCTAATCGGGTCTCTGTTTGCCCTAGCCTAGAAGTTTAATAGTGCATTTCTCTTGTCATTTCATGCGCTTTGAGATGCCGCTTAGCCCAATACGCTATCTGAAATGGGACCGACGTAAATTGAACCAATGTGATAGAATCTCCCTGAATTCTTATATTAACCTTAATGTAAAATGATCTAATCGGGTCTCTGTTTGCCCTAGCCTAGAAGTTTAATAGTGCATTTTACTCGTCATTTCATGCGCTTTGAGATGCCGCTTAGCCCAATACGCTATCTGAAATAGGAGCGATGTAAATTGAACGAATGTGATAGAATTTCGCTGAATTCTTTTATTAACCATAATGTAAAATGATCTAATCGGGTCTGTGTTCGTCCTAGCCTAGAAGTTTAATAGTGCATTTTATTCGCCAGTTCATGCGCTTTGAGAAGCCGCTCAGCCCAATACGTTATCTGGAATATGAGCGGCGTAAATTGAAGAAATGTGATAGAATTTCCCTGAAATCTTATGTTAAACAAAATATAAAATGATCTAATTGGGTCTCTGATTGCCCTACCATAGGAGTTTAATAGTGCATTTTACTCGCCATTCCACGCGCTTTAAGATGCCGCCTAGCCCAGTACGCTATCTGAAATAGGAGCGACGTAAATTGAACAAATGTGATAGAATTTTGCTGTATTCTTAAATTAACCATAATATAAAATGTTCTAATCGGGTCTCTGTTTGCCCTACCCTAGAAGTTTAATAGTGCATTTTACTCGTCATTTCATACGCTTTGATATGCCGCTTTGCCCAATACGCTATCTGAAATAGGAGCGACGTAAAATGAACGAATGTGATAGAATTTCGCTGAATTCTTAAATTAACCATAATATAAAGTGATCTAATCGGGTCTCTGTTTGCCCTACCCTAGAAGTTTAATAGTGCATTTTACTCGTCATTTCATGCGCTTTGAGATGCCGCATAGCCCAATACGTTCTCTGAAATAGCAGCGATGTAAATTGGACAAATGTGATAGAATTTCGCTGAATTCTTAAATTAACCATAATATAAAATGTTCTAATCGGGTCTCTGTTTGCCCTACCCTAGAAGTTTAATAGTGCATTTTACTCGTCATTTCATACGCTTTGATATGCCGCTTTGCCCAATACGCTATCTGAAATAGGAGCGACGTAAAATGAACGAATGTGATAGAATTTCGCTGAATTCTTAAATTAACCATAATATAGAATGATCTAATCGGGTCTCTGCTTGCCCAACCCTAGTAACTTAATAGTGCATTTTACTCCTCATTTCATGCGCTTTAAGATGCCGCTTAGCCCAATACGCTATCTGAAATAGGAGCGATGTAAATTGAACAAATGTGATAGAATTTCGCTGAATTCTTTTATTAACCATAATGTGAAATGATCTAATCGTGTCTCTGATTGCCCTATCATAGAACTTTAATAGTGCATTTAATTTGCCATTTCATATGCTTTGAGATGCCGCTTAGCCCAATACGCTAACTGAAATAGGAGCGACGTAAATTTAACAAATGTGACAGAATTTCGGTGAATACTTTTATTAACCATAATGTAAAATGATCTAATCGGGTCTCTGTTCGCCCTAGCCTAGAAGTTTCATAGTGCATTTTATTCGCCATTTCATGCGCTTTGAGATGCCGCTTGGCCCAATACGCTATCTGAAATATCAGCGACGTAAATTGAACAAATGTGATAGAATTTCGCTGAATTCTTATATTAACCTTAATATAAAATGATCTAATCGGGTCTCTGTTCGCCCTACCCTAGAAGTTTAATAGTGCATTTCTCTCGTCATTTCATGCGCTTTGAGATGCCTCTTAGCCCTATCAGCTATCTGAAATAGGAGCGATGTAAATTGAACGAATGTGATAGAATTTCGCTGAATTCTTTTATTAACCATAATGTAAAATGTTCTAATCGGGTCTCTGTTCGTCCTAGCCTAGAAGTTTAATAGTGCATTTTATTCGCCATTTCATGCGCTTTGAGAAGCCGCTCAGCCCAATACGTTATCTGGAATATGAGCAACGTAAATTGAACAAATGTGATAGAATTTCCCTGAAATCTTATGTTAAACAAAATATAAAATGATCTAATTGGGTCTCTGATTGCCCTATCATAGAAGTTTAGTCGTGCATTTTACTCGCCCTTCCACGCCCTTTAAGATGCCGCCTAGCTCGGTACGCTATCTGAAATAGGAACGACGTAAATTGAACAAATGTGATAGAATTTTGCTGAATTATTAAATTAACCATAATATAAAATGATCTAATCGGGTCTCTGATTGCCCTACCCTAGAAGTTTAATAGTGCATTTCACTCGTAATTTCATAAGCTTTGAGATACCGCTTAGCCCAATACGCTATCTGAAATAGGAGCGACGTAAATTGATCAAATGTGATAGAATTTCGCTGAATTCTTTTATTAACCATAATGTAAAATGATCTAATCGGGTCTCTGTTCACCCTAGCCGAGAAGTTTAATAGTGCACTTCACTCGTCATTTCATGCGCTTTGAGATGCCGCTTAGCCCAATACGCTAACTGAAATAGGAGCGACGTAAATTTAACAAATGTGACAGAATTTCGGTGAATTCTTTTTTTAACCATAATGTAAAATGATCTAATCGGGTCTCTGTTCGCCCTAGCCTAGAAGTTTAATAGTGCATTTTAGTCGCCATTTCATGCGCTTTGTGATGCCGCTTAGCCCAATACGCTATCTGGAATAGGAGCGACGTAAATTGAACGTATGTGATAGAATTTCGCTGAATTCTTAAATTAACCATAATATAAAGTGATCTAATCGGGTCTCTGTTTGCCCTACCCTAGAAGTTTAATAGTGCATTTTACTCGTCATTTCATGCGCTTTGAGATGCCGCTTAGCCCAATACGTTCTCTGCAATAGCAGCGATGTAAATTGGACAAATGTGATAGAATTTCGCTGAATTTTTAAATTAACCATAATATAGAATGATCTAATCGGGTCTCTGCTTGCCCTACCCTAGAAATTTAATAGTGCATTTTACTCCTCATTTCATGCGCTTTAAGATGCCGCTTAGCCCAATACGCTATCTGAAATAGGAGCGATGTAAATTGAACAAATGTGATAGAATTTCGCTGAATTCTTTTATTAACCATAATGTGAAATGATCTAATCGTGTCTCTGATTGCCCTATCATAGAACTTTAATAGTGCATTTAATTTGCCATTTCATATGCTTTGAGATGCCGCTTAGCCCAATACGCTATCTGAAATAGCAGCGACGTAAATTGAACAAATGTGATAGGATTTCGCTGAATTCATGTATTAACCAAAATATAAAATGATTTAATCGGGTCTCTGATTGCCCTATCATAGAAGTTTAATAGTGCACTTTACTCGCCATCCCACGCGTTTTAAGATGCCGCCCAGCCCAGTACGCTATCTGAAATAGGAGCGACGTAAATTGAACAAATGTGATAGGATTTCGCTGAATTCTTATATTAACCAAAATATAAAATGATCTAATCGGGTCTCTGATTGCCCTATCATAGAAGGCTAATAGTGCATTTTATTCGCTATTCCACGCGCTTTAAGATGCCTGCTAGCCCAGTAGGTTATCTGAAATAGGAGTGACGTAAATTGAACAAATGTGATAGAATTACGCTTAATTCTTATATTAACCGTAATATAAAATGATCTAATCGGGTCTCTCTTTCCCTTACCCTAGAAGTTTAATAGTGCACTCCACTCGTCATTTCATGCGCTTTGAGATGCCGCTTAGCCCAATACGCTAACTGAAATAGGAGCGACGTAAATTTAACAAATGTGACAGAATTTCGGTGAATACTTTTATTAACCATAATGTAAAATGATCTAATCGGGTCTCTGTTCGCCCTAGCCTAGAAGTTTCATAGTGCATTTTATTCGCCATTTCATGCGCTTTGAGATGCCGCTTGGCCCAATACGCTATCTGAAATATCAGCGACGTAAATTGAACAAATGTGACAGAATTTCGCTGAATTCTTATATTAACCTTAATATAAAATGATCTAATCGGGTCTCTGTTCGCCCTACCCTAGAAGTTTAATAGTGCATTTCTCTCGTCATTTCATGCGCTTTGAGATGCCTCTTAGCCCTATCAGCTATCTGAAATAGGAGCGATGTAAATTGAACGAATGTGATTGAATTTCGCTGAATTCTTAAATTAACCATAATATAAAATGATCTAATCGGGCCTCTGTTTGCCATACCCTAGAAGTTTAATAGTGGATTTAGCTCGCCATTTCATGCGCTTTGAGATGCCGCTTATCCCAATACGCTATCTGAAATAGGAGCGACGTAAATTGAACAAATGTGATAGAATTTTGCTGAATTCTTAAATTAACCATAACATAAAATGATCTAATCGGGTCTCTGTTTGCCCTACCCTAGAAGTTTAATAGTGCATTTTACTCGCCATTTCATGCGCTTTTAGATGCCGCTTAGCCCAATACGCTATCTGAAATAGGAGCGACGTAAATTGAACAAATGTGATAGAACTTCGCTGAATTCATGAATGAACCATAATATAAAATGATGTAATCGGGTCTCTGTTTGCCCTACCCTAGAAGTTTAATAGTGCATTTTACTCGTCATTTCATGCGCTTTGAGATGCCGCTTAGCCCAATACGTTCTCTGAAATAGCAGCGATGTAAATTGGACAAATGTGATAGAATTTCGCTGAATTCTTGTATTAACCATAATATAAAATGATCTAATCGGGTCTCTGATTGCCCTATCATAGAATTTTAATAGTTCATTTTACTTGCCATTCCACGCGCTTTAAGATGCCGCCTAGCCCAGTACGCTATCTGAAATAGGAGCGCCGTAAATTGAACAAATGTGATAGAATTTTGCTGTATTCTTAAATTAACCATAATATAAAATGTTCTAATCGGGTCTCTGTTTGCCCTACCCTAGAAGTTTAATAGTGCATTTTACTCGTCATTTCATACGCTTTGAGATGCCGCTTTGCCCAATACGCTATCTGAAATAGGAGCGACGTAAATTGAACAAATGTGATAGAATTTCGCTGAATTCTTAAATTAACCATAATATAAAGTGATCTAATCGGGTCTCTGTTTGCCCTACCCTAGAAGTTTAATAGTGCATTTTACTCGTCATTTCATGCGCTTTGAGATGCCGCTTAGCCCAATACGTTCTCTGAAATAGCAGCGATGTAAATTGGACAAATGTGATAGAATTTCGCTGAATTCTTAAATTAACCATAATATAGAATGATCTAATCGGGTCTCTGCTTGCCCTACCCTAGAAATTTAATAGTGCATTTTACTCCTCATTTCATGCGCTTTAAGATGCCGCTTAGCCCAATACGCTATCTGAAATAGGAGCGACGTAAATTGAACAAATGTGATAGAATTTTGCTGAATTCTTAAATTAACCATAATATAAAATGATCTAATCGGGTCTCTGTTTGCTCTAACCTAGAAGTTTAATAGTGCATTTTACTCGCCATTTCGTGCGCTTTGAGATGCCGCTTAGCCCAATACGCTATCTGAAATAGGAGCGACGTAAAGTGAACAAATCTGATAGGATTTCGCTGAATTCTTATATTAACCAAAATATAAAATGATCTAATCGGGTCTCTGATTGCCCTATCATAGAAGGCTAATAGTGCATTTTATTCGCTATTCCACGCGCTTTAAGATGCCTGCTAGCCCAGTAGGCTATCTGAAATAGGAGTGACGTCAATTGAACAAATGTGATAGAATTTTGCTGAATTCTTAAATTAACCATAATATAAAATGATCTAATCGGGTCTCTGTTCGCCCTACCCTAGAAGTTTAATAGTGCATTTCTCTCGTC
The DNA here is from genome assembly GCA_916610135.2 of Macropis europaea. Lineage (NCBI taxonomy): Eukaryota > Metazoa > Arthropoda > Insecta > Hymenoptera > Melittidae > Macropis > Macropis europaea. The sequence continues at coordinate 8,363 of CAKAJE020002216.1, forward strand.
ATTTCATGCGCTTTGAGATGCCTCTTAGCCCTATCAGCTATCTGAAATAGGAGCGATGTAAATTGAACGAATGTGATAGAATTTCGCTGAATTCTTTTATTAACCATAATGTAAAATGATCTAATCGGGTCTCTGTTCGTCCTAGCCTAGAAGTTTAATAGTGCATTTTATTCGCCATTTCATGCGCTTTGGGAACCCGCTTAGCCCAATACGTTATCTGGAATAGGAGCGACGAAAATTGAACAAATATGATAGAATTTCGTTGAATTCTTAAATTAACCATAATATACAATGATCTAATCGGGTCTCTGTTCGCCCTAGCTTAGAAGTTTAATAGTGCATTTTACTCGCCCTTCCACGCGCTTTATGATGCCGCCTAGCACAGTACGCTATCTGAAATAGGAGCGACGTAAGTTTAACAAATGTGATAGAATTACGCTGAATTGTTATATTAACCGTAACATAAAATGATCTAATCGGGTTTCTGTTCGCCCTACCCTAGAAGCTTAGTAGTGCATTTCATTCGTCATTTCATGCGCTTTGAGATGCCGCTTAGCCCAATACGCTATCTGTAATAGGTGCGACGTAAATTGAACAAGTGTGATAGAATTTCGCTGAATTCTTATATTAACCATAATATAAAATGATCTAATCGGGTCTCTGTTCGCCCTACCCTAGAAGTTTAATAGTCCATTTCACTCGTCATTTCATGCGCTTTGAGATGCCGCTTAGCCGAATACGCTATCTGAAATAGGAGCGACGTAAATTGAAGAAATGTGATAGAATTTCCCTGAATCCTTATATTAACCAAAATATAAAATGATCTAATCGGGTCTCTTATTGCCCTATCATAGAAGTTTCATAGTGCATTTTACTCGCCATTCCACGCGCATTAACATGCCGCCTAGCCCAGTACGCTATCTCAAATAGGAACGACGTAAATTGAACAAATGTGATAGAATTTTGCTGAATTCTTAAATTAACCATAATATAAAATGATCTAATCGGGCCTCTGTTTGCCATACCCTAGAAGTTTAATAGTGGATTTTGCTCGCCATTTCATGCGCTTTGAGATGCCGCTTAGCCCAGTACGCTATCTGAAATAGGAGCGACGTAAATTGAACAAATGTGATAGAATTTTGCTGAATTCTTAAATTAACCATAACATAAAATGATCTAATCGGGTCTCTGTTTGCCCTACCCTAGAAGTTTAATAGTGCATTTTACTCGCCATTTCATGCGCTTTTAGATGCCGCTTAGCCCAATACGCTATCTGAAATAGGAGCGACGTAAGTTGAACAAATGTGATAGATCTTCGCTGAATTCATGAATGAACCATAATATAAAATGATCTAATCGCTTCTCTGTGTGCCCTACCCTAGAAGTTCAATAGTGCATTTTATTCTCCATTTCATGCGCTTTGAGATGCCGCATAGCCCAATACGCTATCTGAAATAGGAGCGACGTAGATTGAACAAATGTGATAGAATTTCCGTGAATTCTTATATTAACCTTAATGTAAAATGATCGAATCGGGTCTCTGTTCGCCCTACCCTAGAAGTTTAATAGTGCATTTTATTCGACACTTCATGCGCTTTGAGATGCCGCTTAGCCGAATACGCTATCTGAAATAGGAGCGACGTAAATTGAACAAATGTGATAGAATTTCCCTGAAATCTTATATTAAACAAAATATAAAATGATCTAATCGGGTCTCTGATTGCCCTATCATAGAAGTTCAATAGTGCATTTTATTCTCCATTTCATGCGCTTTGAGATGCCGCATAGCCCAATACGCTATCTGAAATAGGAGCGACATAGATTGAACAAATGTGATAGAATTTCCGTGAATTCTTATATTAACCTTAATGTAAAATGCTCTAATCGGGTCTCTGATTGCCCTACCCTAGAAGTTTAATAGTGCATTTTACTCGCCATTTCATGCGCTTTTAGATGCCGCTTAGCCCAATACGCTATCTGAAATATCAGCGACGTAAATTGAACAAATGTGATAGAATTTCGCTGAATTCTTATATTAACCTTAATATAAAATGATCTAATCGGGTCTCTGTTCGCCCTACCCTAGAAGTTTAATAGTGCATTTCTCTTGTCATTTCATGCGCTTTGAGATGCCTCTTAGCCCTATCAGCTATCTGAAATAGGAGCGATGTAAATTGAACGAATGTGATAGAATTTCGCTGAATTCTTTTATTAACCATAATGTAAAATGATCTAATCGGGTCTCTGTTCGTCCTAGCCTAGAAGTTTAATAGTGCATTTTATTCGCCATTTCATGCGCTTTGGGAACCCGCTTAGCCCAATACGTTATCTGGAATAGGAGCGACGAAAATTGAACAAATATGATAGAATTTCGTTGAATTCTTAAATTAACCATAATATACAATGATCTAATCGGGTCTCTGTTCGCCCTAGCTTAGAAGTTTAATAGTGCATTTTACTCGCCCTTCCACGCGCTTTATGATGCCGCCTAGCACAGTACGCTATCTGAAATAGGAGCGACGTAAGTTTAACAAATGTGATAGAATTACGCTGAATTGTTATATTAACCGTAACATAAAATGATCTAATCGGGTTTCTGTTCGCCCTACCCTAGAAGTTTAGTAGTGCATTTCATTCGTCATTTCATGCGCTTTGAGATGCCGCTTAGCCCAATACGCTATCTGTAATAGGTGCGACGTAAATTGAACAAGTGTGATAGAATTTCGCTGAATTCTTAAATTAACCATAATATAAAATGATCTAATCGGGTCTCTGTTCGCCCTACCCTAGAAGTTTAATAGTCCATTTCACTCGTCATTTCATGCGCTTTGAGATGCCGCTTAACACAATACGCTATCTGAAATAGGAGCGACGTAAATTGAAGAAATGTGATAGAATTTCCCTGAATCCTTATATTAACCAAAATATAAAATGATCTAATCGGGTCTCTTATTGCCCTATCATAGAAGTTTCATAGTGCATTTTACTCGCCATTCCACGCGCATTAACATGCCGCCTAGCCCAGTACGCTATCTCAAATAGGAACGACGTAAATTGAACAAATGTGATAGAATTTTGCTGAATTCTTAAATTAACCATAATATAAAATGATCTAATCGGGCCTCTGTTTGCCATACCCTAGAAGTTTAATAGTGGATTTTGCTCGCCATTTCATGCGCTTTGAGATGCCGCTTAGCCCAATACGCTATCTGAAATAGGAGCGACGTAAATTGAATAAATGTGATAGAATTTTGCTGAATTCTTAAATTAACCATAATATAAAATGATCTAATCGGGTCTCTGTTTGCCCTACCCTAGAAGTTTAATAGTGCATTTTACTCGCCATTTCATGCGCTTTTAGATGCCGCTTAGCCCAATACGCTATCTGAAATAGGAGCGACGGAAATTGAACAAATGTGATAGAACTTCGCTGAATTCATGAATGAACCATAATATAAAATGATCTAATCGGGTCTCTGTGTGCCCTACCCTAGAAGTTCAATAGTGCATTTTATTCTCCATTTCATGCGCTTTGAGATGCCGCATAGCCCAATACGCTATCTGAAATAGGAGCGACGTAGATTGAACAAATGTGATAGAATTTCCGTGAATTCTTATATTAACCTTAATGTAAAATGATCGAATCGGGTCTCTGTTCGCCCTACCCTAGAAGTTTAATAGTGCATTTTATTCGACACTTCATGCGCTTTGAGATGCCGCTTAGCCGAATACGCTATCTGAAATAGGAGCGACGTAAATTGAACAAATGTGATACAATTTCCCTGAAATCTTATATTAAACAAAATATAAAATGATCTAATCGGGTCTCTGATTGCCCTATCATAGAAGTTTAGTAGTGCATTTTACTCGCCATTCCACGCGCTTTAAGATGCCGCCTAGCCCAGTACGATATCTAAAATAGGAGCGACGTAAGTTGAACAAATGTGATAGAATTTTGCTGAATTCTTAAATTAACCATAATATAAAATGATCTAATCGGGTCTCTGTTTGCCCTACCCTAGAAGTTTAATAGTGCATTTTACTCGCCATTTCATGCGCTTTGAGAAGCCGCATAGCACAATACGCTATCTGAAGTAGGAACGACGTAAATTGAAAAATGTGATAGAATTTCCCTGAATTCTTATATTAACCTTAATGTAAAATGATCTAATCGGGTCTCTGTTCGCCCTACCATAGAAGTCTAATAGTGCATTTCACTCGCCATTTCATGCGCTTTGAGATGCCGCTTAGCCCAATACGCTATCTGAAATAGGAGCGACTTAATTGAACAAATGTGATAGAATTTCGCTGAATTCTTAAATTAATCATAATATAATATGATCTTATCGAGTCTCTGTTTGCCCTACCCTAGAAGTTTAATAGTGCATTTTACTCGCCATTTCATGCGCCTACAGATGCCGCTTAGCCCAATACGCTATCTGAAATAGGAGTGACGTAACTTGAACAAATGTGATCGAATTTCGCTGATTTCTTAAATTAACCATAACATAAAATGATCTAATCGGGTCTCTGTTTGCCCTACCCTAGAAGTTTAATAGTGCATTTCACACGTCACTTCATGCGCTTTGAGATGCCGCTAAGCACAATAAGCTATTTGTAATAGGAGCGACGTAAATTGAACAAATGTGATAGAATTTCGCTGAATTCTTATATTAACCAAAATATAAAATGATCTAATCGGCTCTCTGATTGCCCTATCATAGAAGGCTAATAGTGCATTTTATTCGCTATTCCACGCGCTTTAAGATGCCTGCTAGCCCAGTAGGTTATCTGAAATAGGAGTGACGTAAATTGAACAAATGTGATAGAATTACGCTTAATTCTTATATTAACCGTAATATAAAATGATCTAATCGGGTCTCTCTTTCCCTTACCCTAGAAGTTTAATAGTGCACTCCACTCGTCATTTCATGCGCTTTGAGATGCCGCTTAGCCCAATACGCTAACTGAAATAGGAGCGACGTAAATTTAACAAATGTGACAGAATTTCGGTGAATACTTTTATTAACCATAATGTAAAATGATCTAATCGGGTCTCTGTTCGCCCTAGCCTAGAAGTTTCATAGTGCATTTTATTCGCCGTTTCATGCGCTTTGAGATGCCGCTTGGCCCAATACGCTATCTGAAATATCAGCGACGTAAATTGAACAAATGTGACAGAATTTCGCTGAATTCTTATATTAACCTTAATATAAAATGATCTAATCGGGTCTCTGTTCGCCCTACCCTAGAAGTTTAATAGTGCATTTCTCTCGTCATTTCATGCGCTTTGAGATGCCTCTTAGCCCTATCAGCTATCTGAAATAGGAGCGATGTAAATTGAACGAATGTGATAGAATTTCTCTGAATTCTTAAATTAACCATAATATAAAATGATCTAATCAGGCCTCTGTTTGCCATACCCTAGAAGTTTAATAGTGGATTTAGCTCGCCATTTCATGCGCTTTGAGATGCCGCTTATCCCAATACGCTATCTGAAATAGGAGCGACGTAAATTGAACAAATGTGATAGAATTTTGCAGAATTCTTAAATTAACCATAACATAAAATGATCTAATCGGGTCTCTGTTTGCCCTACCCTAGAAGTTTAATAGTGCATTTTACTCGCCATTTCATGCGCTTTTAGATGCCGCTTAGCCCAATACGCTATCTGAAATAGGAGCGACGTAAATTGAACAAATGTGATAGAACTTCGCTGAATTCATGAATGAACCATAATATAAAATGATGTAATCGGGTCTCTGTTTGCCCTACCCTAGAAGTTTAATAGTGCATTTTACTCGTCATTTCATGCGCTTTGAGATGCCGCTTAGCCCAATACGTTCTCTGAAATAGCAGCGATGTAAATTGGACAAATGTGATAGAATTTCGCTGAATTCTTAAATTAACCATAATATAAAATGATCTAATCGGGTCTCTGATTGCCCTATCATAGAATTTTAATAGTTCATTTTACTTGCCATTCCACGCGCTTTAAGATGCCGCCTAGCCCAGTACGCTATCTGAAATAGGAGCGCCGTAAATTGAACAAATGTGATAGAATTTTGCTGTATTCTTAAATTAACCATAATATAAAATGTTCTAATCGGGTCTCTGTTTGCCCTACCCTAGAAGTTTAATAGTGCATTTTACTCGTCATTTAATGTGCTTTGAGATGCCGCTTTGCCCAATACGCTATCTGAAATAGGAGCGACGTAAATTGAACGAATGTGATAGAATTTCGCTGAATTCTTAAATTAACCATAATATAAAGTGATGTAATCGGGTCTCTGTTTGCCCTACCCTAGAAGTTTAATAGTGCATTTTACTCGTCATTTCATGCGCTTTGAGATGCCGCTTAGCCCAATACGTTCTCTGAAATAGCAGCGATGTAAATTGGACAAATGTGATAGAATTTCGCTGAATTCTTAAATTAACCATAATATAGAATGATCTAATCGGGTCTCTGCTTGCCCTACCCTAGAAATTTAATAGTGCATTTTACTCCTCATTTCATGCGCTTTAAGATGCCGCTTAGCCCAATACGCTATCTGAAATAGGAGCGATGTAAATTGAACAAATGTGATAGAATTTTGCTGATTTCTTAAATTAACCATAATATAAAATGATCTAATCGGGTCTCTGTTTGCTCTAACCTAGAAGTTTAATAGTGCATTTTACTCGCCATTTCGTGCGCTTTGAGATGCCGCTTAGCCCAATACGCTATCTGAAATAGGAGCGACGTAAAGTGAACAAATCTGATAGGATTTCGCTGAATTCTTATATTAACCAAAATATAAAATGATCTAATCGGGTCTCTGATTGCCCTATCATAGAAGGCTAATAGTGCATTTTATTCGCTATTCCACGCGCTTTAAGATGCCTGCTAGCCCAGTAGGCTATCTGAAATAGGAGTGACGTCAATTGAACAAATGTGATAGAATTACGCTTAATTCTTATATTAACCGTAATATAAAATGATCTATTCGGGTCTCTCTTTCCCTTACCCTAGAAGTTTAATAGTGCACTTCACTCGTCATTTCATGCGCTTTCAGATGCCGCTTAGCCCAATACGCTAACTGAAATAGGAGCGACGTAAATTTAACAAATGTGACAGAATTTCGGTGAATACTTTTATTAACCATAATGTAAAATGATCTAATCGGGTCTCTGTTCGCCCTAGCCTACAAGTTTCATAGTGCATTTTATTCGCCATTTCATGCGCTTTGAGATGCCGCTTTGCCCAATACGCTATCTGAAATAGGAGCGACGTAAATTGAACGAATGTGATAGAATTTCGCTGAATTCTTAAATTAACCATAATATAGAGTGATGTAATCGGGTCTCTGTTCGTCCTATCCTAGAAGTTCAATAGTGCATTTTATTCGCCATTTCATGCGCTTTGAGAACCCGCTTAGCCCAATACGTTATCTGGAATAGGAGCGACGAAAATTGAACAAATGTGACAGAATTTCGTTGAATTCTTGAATTAACCATAATATACAATGATCTAATCGGGTCTCTGTTCGCCCTAGCTTAGAAGTTTAATAGTGCATTTTACTCGCCCTTCCACGCGCTTTATGATGCCGCCTAGCACAGTACGCTATCTGAAATAGGAGCGACGTAAGTTTAACAAATGTGATAGAATTACGCTGAATTGTTATATTAACCGTAACATAAAATGATCTAATCGGGTTTCTGTTCGCCCTACCCTAGAAGTTTAGTAGTGCATTTCATTCGTCATTTCATGCGCTTTGAGATGCCGCTTTGCCCAATACGCTATCTGTAATAGGTGCGACGTAAATTGAACAAGTGTGATAGAATTTCGCTGAATTCTTATATTAACCATAATATAAAATGATCTAATCGGGTCTCTGTTCGCCCTACCCTAGAAGTTTAATAGTCCATTTCACTCGTCATTTCATGCGCTTTGAGATGCCGCTTAGCCCAATACGCTATCTGAAATAGGAGCGACGTAAATTGAACAAATGTGATAGAATTTTGCTGAATTCTTAAATTAACCATAACATAAAATGCTCTAATCGGGTCTCTGATTGCCCTACCCTAGAAGTTTAATAGTGCATTTTACTCGCCATTTCATGCGCTTTTAGATGCCGCTTAGCCCAATACGCTATCTGAAATATCAGCGACGTAAATTGAACAAATGTGATAGAATTTCGCTGAATTCTTATATTAACCTTAATATAAAATGATCTAATCGGGTCTCTGTTCGCCCTACCCTAGAAGTTTAATAGTGCATTTCTCTCGTCATTTCATGCGCTTTGAGATGCCTCTTAGCCCTATCAGCTATCTGAAATAGGAGCGATGTAAATTGAACGAATGTGATAGAATTTCGCTGAATTCTTTTATTAACCATAATGTAAAATGATCTAATCGGGTCTCTGTTCGTCCTAGCCTAGAAGTTTAATAGTGCATTTTATTCACCATTTCATGCGCTTTGGGAACCCGCTTAGCCCAATACGTTATCTGGAATAGGAGCGACGAAAATTGAACAAATATGATAGAATTTCGTTGAATTCTTAAATTAACCATAATATACAATGATCTAATCGGGTCTCTGTTCGCCCTAGCTTAGAAGTTTAATAGTGCATTTTACTCGCCCTTCCACGCGCTTTATGATGCCGCCTAGCACAGTACGCTATCTGAAATAGGAGCGACGTAAGTTTAACAAATGTGATAGAATTACGCTGAATTGTTATATTAACCGTAACATAAAATGATCTAATCGGGTTTCTGTTCGCCCTACCCTAGAAGTTTAGTAGTGCATTTCATTCGTCATTTCATGCGCTTTGAGATGCCGCTTAGCCCAATACGCTATCTGTAATAGGTGCGACGTAAATTGAACAAATGTGATAGAATTTCGCTGAATTCTTATATTAACCATAATATAAAATGATCTAATCGGGTCTCTGTTCGCCCTACCCTAGAAGTTTAATAGTCCATTTCACTCGTCATTTCATGCGCTTTGAGATGCCGCTTAACACAATACGCTATCTGAAATAGGAGCGACGTAAATTGAAGAAATGTGATAGAATTTCCCTGAATCCTTATATTAACCAAAATATAAAATGATCTAATCGGGTCTCTTATTGCCCTATCATAGAAGTTTCATAGTGCATTTTACTCGCCATTCCACGCGCATTAACATGCCGCCTAGCCCAGTACGCTATCTCAAATAAGAACGACGTAAATTGAACAAATGTGATAGAATTTTGCTGAATTCTTAAATTAACCATAATATAAAATGATCTAATCGGGCCTCTGTTTGCCATACCCTAGAAGTTTAATAGTGGATTTTGCTCGCCATTTCATGCGCTTTGAGATGCCGCTTAGCCCAATACGCTATCTGAAATAGGAGCGACGTAAATTGAATAAATGTGATAGAATTTTGCTGAATTCTTAAATTAACCATAACATAAAATGATCTAATCGGGTCTCTGTTTGCCCTACCCTAGAAGTTTAATAGTGCATTTTACTCGCCATTTCATGCGCTTTTAGATGCCGCTTAGCCCAATACGCTATCTGAAATAGGAGCGACGGAAATTGAACAAATGTGATAGAACTTCGCTGAATTCATGAATGAACCATAATATAAAATGATCTAATCGGGTCTCTGTGTGCCCTACCCTAGAAGTTCAATAGTGCATTTTATTCTCCATTTCATGCGCTTTGAGATGCCGCATAGCCCAATACGCTATCTGAAATAGGAGCGACATAGATTGAACAAATGTGATAGAATTTCCGTGAATTGTTATATTAACCTTAATGTAAAATGATCGAATCGGGTCTCTGTTCGCCCTACCCTAGAAGTTTAATAGTGCATTTTATTCGACACTTCATGCGCTTTGAGATGCCGCTTAGCCGAATACGCTATCTGAAATAGGAGCGACGTAAATTGAACAAATGTGATACAATTTCCCTGAAATCTTATATTAAACAAAATATAAAATGATCTAATCGGGTCTCTGATTGCCCTATCATAGAAGTTTAGTAGTGCATTTTACTCGCCATTCCACGCGCTTTAAGATGCCGCCTAGCCCAGTACGCTATCTAAAATAGGAGCGACGTAAGTTGAACAAATGTGATAGAATTTTGCTGAATTCTTAAATTAACCATAATATAAAATGATCTAATCGGGTCTCTGTTTGCCCTACCCTAGAAGTTTAATAGTGCATTTTACTCGCCATTTCATGCGCTTTGAGAAGCCGCATAGCACAATACGCTATCTGAAGTAGGAACGACGTAAATTGAAAAATGTGATAGAATTTCCCTGAATTCTTATATTAACCTTAATGTAAAATGATCTAATCGGGTCTCTGTTCGCCCTACCCTAGAAGTCTAATAGTGCATTTCACTCGCCATTTCATGCGCTTTGAGATGCCGCTTAGCCCAATACGCTATCTGAAATAGGAGCGACTTAATTGAACAAATGTGATAGAATTTCGCTGAATTCTTAAA
>CAKAJE020002217.1:0-24566 GCA_916610135.2 Macropis europaea
TGATTGCCCTATCATAGAAGTTTAATAGTGCATTTTACTCGCCATTTCATGCGCCTTCAGATGCCGCTTAGCCCAATAAGCTATCTGAAATAGGAGCGACGTAAATTGAACAAATGTGATAGAATTTCCCTGAAATCTTATATTAAACAAAATATAAAATCATCTAATCGGATCTCTGATTGCCCTATCATAGAAGTTTAACAGTGCATTTCACTCGTCATTTCATGCGCTTTGACATGCCGCTTATCCCAATAAGCTATTTGAAATAGGAGCGACGCAAGTTGAACAAATGTGATTGAATTTTGCTGAATTCTTAAATTAACCATAATATAAAATGATCTAATCGGGTCTCTGTTTGCCCTACCCAAGAAGTTTAATAGGGCATTTCACTCGACACTTCATGCGCTTTGAGATGCCGCTAAGCCCAATAAGCTATCTGAAATAGGAGCAACGTAAATTGAACAAATGTGATAGAATTTCGCTGAATTCTTACATTAACCATAATGTAAAATGATATAATCGGGTCTCTGTTTGCCCTACCCTAGAACTTTAATAGTGCATTTCACTCGTCACTTCATGCGCTTTGAGATGCCGCTAAGCACAATAAGCTATCTGTAATAGGAGCGACGTAAATTGAACAAATGTGATAGAATTTCGCAGAATTCTTATATTAACCAAAATATAAAATGATCTAATCGGGTCTCTGATTGCCCTATCATAGAAGTTTAGCAGTGCATTTTACTCGCCATTCCACGCGCTTTAAGATGCCACCTAGCCCAGTACGCTATCTAAATTAGGAGCGACGTAAGTTGAACAAATGTGATAGAATTACGCTGAATTCTTATATTAACTGTAATATAAAATGATCTAATCGGGTCTCTGTTTGCCCTACCCTAGTAGTTTAATTGTGCATTTCACTCGTCATTTCATGCGCTTTGAGACGCCGCTTCGCCCAATAAGCTATTTGAAATAGGAGCGACGTAAATTGAACAAATGTGATAGAATTTCGCTGAATTCTTAAAGTAACCTTAATATAAAATGATCTACTCGGGTCTCTGTTCGCCCTACCCTAGAAGTTTAATAGTGCATTTCACTCGTCATTTCATGCGCTTTGAGATGCCGCTAAGCACAATAAGCTAGCTGGAATAGCAGCGACGTAAATTGAACAAATGTGAAAGAATTACGCCGCATTCTTATATTAACCGTAATATAAAATGATCTAATCGGGTCTCTGTTTGCCTTATCCTAGAAGTTTAATAGTGCATTTTACTGGCCATTTCATGCGCTTTGAGATGCCGCTTAGCCCAATACGCTATCTGAAATAGGAGCGACGTACGTTGAACAAATGTGATAGAATTTTGCTGAATTCTTTTAAGAACCATAATGTAAAATGATCTACTCGGGTCTCTGTTCGCCCTAGCCTAGAAGTTTAATAGCTCATTTTATTCGCCATTTCATGCGCCTTGAGATGCCGCTTAGCCCAATACGCTATCTGAAATAGGAGCGACGTAAATTGAACAAATGTGATAGAATTTCCCTGAAATCTTATATTAAACAAAATATACAATGATCTAATCGGGTCTCTGATTGCCCTATCATAGAAGTTTAGCAGTGCATTTTACTCGCCATTCCACGCGCTTTAAGATGCCGCCTAGCCCAGTACGCTATCTAAATTAGGAGCGACGTAAGTTGAACAAATGTGATAGAATTTCGCTGAATTCTTAAATTAACCATAATATAAAATGACCTAATCAGGTCTCTGTTTGCCCTACCCTAGAAGTTTAATAGTGCATTTCAGACGTCATTTCATGCGCTTTGAGATGCCGCTAAGCCCAATAAGCTATCAGTAATAGAAGCGACGTAAATTGAACAAATGTGATAGAATTTCGTTGAATTCTTATATTAACCAACATATAAAATGATCTAATCGGGTCTCTGATTGCCCTATCATAGAAGTTTAATAGTGCATTTTACTCGCCATTTAATGCGCCTTCAGATGCCGCTTAGCCCAATAAGCTATCTGAAATAGGAGCGGCGTAAATTGAACAAATGTGATAGAATTTCCCTGAAATCTTATATTAAACAAAATATAAAATGATCTATTCGGGTCTCTGATTGCCCTATCATAGAAGTTTAACAGTGCATTTCACTCGTCATTTCATGCGCTTTGACATGCCGCTTAGCCCAATAAGCTATCTGAAATAGGAGCGACGTAAATTGAACAAATGTGATAGAATTTCCGTGAAATCTTATATTAAACAAAATATAAAATGTTCTAATCGGGTCTCTGATTGCCCTATCATAGAAGTTTAGTAGTGCATTTTACTCGTCATCCCACGCGCTTTAAGGTGCCGCCTAGCCCAGTACGCTATCTGAAATAGGAGCGACGTAAGTTGAACAAATGTGATAGAATTTTGCTGAATTCTTAAATTAACCATAATATAAAATGATCTAATCGGATCTCTGTTTGCCCTACCCAAGAAGTTTAATAGTGCATTTCACTCGTCACTTTATGCGCTTTGAGATGCCGCTAAGCCCAATAAGCTATCGGAAATAGGAGCGACGTAAATTGAACAAATGTGATAGAATTTCGCAGAATTCTTATGTTAACCAAAATATAAAATGATCTGATCTGGTCTCTGTTCGCCATAGCCTAGAAGTTTAATAGTGCATTTTGTTCGCCATTTCATGCGCTTTGTGGTGCCACTTAGCCCAATACGCTATCTGAAATAGGAGCGACGTAAATTGGACAAATGTGATAGAATTTCCCTGAAATCTTATATTAAACAAAATATAAAATGATCTAATCGGGTCTCTGACTGCTCTATCATAGAAGTTTAGTAGTGCATTTTACTCGCCCTTCCACGCGCTTTAAGATGCCGCCTAGCCCAGTACGCTATCTGAAATAGGAGCGACGTAAGATGAACAAATGTGATAGAATTACGCTGAATTCTTATATTAATCGTAATATAAAATGATCTAATCGGGTCTCTGTTTGCCCTACCCTAGAAGTTTAATAGTGCATTTTATTCGCCATTTCATGCGCTTTGAGATGCCGCATAGCCTAATACGCTATCTGAAATAGGAGCGACGTAAATTGAACAAATGTGATAGAATTTCCGTGAATTCTTATATTAACCTTAATGTAAAATGATCTAATCGGGTCTCTGTTCGCCCTAGCCTAGAAGTTTAATAGTGCATTTTGTTCGCCATTTCATGCGCCTTGAGATGCCGCTTAGCCCAATACGCTATCTGAAATAGGAGCGACGTAAATTGAACAAATGTGATGGAATTTCCCTGAAATCTTATATTAAACAATATATACAATGATCTAATCGGGTCTCTGATTGCCCTATCATAGAAGTTTAGCAGTGCATTTTACTCGCCATTCCGAACGCTTTAAGATGCCGCCTAGCCCAGTACGCTATCTAAATTAGGAGCGACGTAAGATGAACAAATGTGATAGAATTACGCTGAATTCTTATATTAACCGTAATATAAAATAATCTAATCGGGTCTCTGTTTGCCTTATCCTAGAAGTTTAGTATTGCATTTTACTCGCCATTTCATGCGCTTTGAGATACCGCTTAGCCCAATACGCTATCTGAAATAGGAGCGACGTAAATTGAGTAAATGTGATAGAATTTTGCTAAATTCTTAAATTAACCATAATATAAAATGATCTAATCGCGTGACTGTTTGCCCTACCCTAGAAGTTTAATAGTGCATTTCACTCGTCATTCCATGCGCTTTGAGATGCCGCTAAGCCCAATAAGCTGTCTGTAATAGGAGCGACGTAAATTTTACAAATGTGATAGAATTTCGTTGAATTCTTATATTAACCAATATATAAAATGATCTAATCGGGTCTCTGATTGCCCTATCATAGAAGTTTAATAGTGCACTTTACTCGCCATTCCACGCGCTTTAAGATGCCGCCTAGCCCAGTACGCTATCTGAAATAGGAACGACGTAAGTTGAACAAATGTGATAGAATTACGCTGAATTCTTATATTAACCGTAATATAAAATGATCTAATCGGGTCTCTGTTCGCCCTAGCCTAGTAGTTTAATAGTGCATTTTATTCGCCATTTTATGCGCTTTGAGATGCCGCTTAGCCGAATACGCTATCTGAAATAGGAGCGACGTAAATTGAACAGATGTGATAGAATCTCCCTGAAATCTTATATTCACCATAATATAAAATGATCTAATCGGGTCTCTGTTCGCCCTAGCCTAGAACTTTAATAGGGCATTTTATTCGCCATTTCATGTGCTTTTAGATGCCGCTTAGCCTACGACGCTATCTGAAATAGGAACGACGTAAATTGAACAAATGTGATAGAATTTCACTGAATTCTTAAATTAACCATAATATAAAATGATCTAATCGGGTCTCTGTTTGCCCTACCGTAGAAGTTTAATAGTGCATTTTACTCGCCATTGCATGTGCTTTGAGATGCCGCTAAGCCCAATAAGCTATCTGTAATAGGAGCGACGTAAATTTTACAAATGTGATAGAATTTCGTTGAATTCTTATATTAACCAAAATATAAAATGATGTAATCGGGTCTCTGATTGCCCTATCATCGAAGTTTAATAGTGCATTTTACTCGCCATTCCACGCGCTTTAAGATGCCGCCTAGCCCAGTACGCTATCTGAAATAGGAGCGACGTAACTTGAACAAATGTGATATAATCACGCTGCATTCTTATATTAACCGTAATATAAAATGATCTAATCGGGTCTCTGTTTGCCTTATCCTAGAAGTATAATAGTGCATTATACTCGCCATTTCATGCGCTTTTAGATGCCGCTTAGCCCAGGACGCTATCTGAAATAGGAACGACGTAAATTGAACAAATGTGAGAGAATTTTGCTGAATTCTTAATTAACCATAATATAAAATGATCTAATCGGGTCCCTGTTTGCCCTACCCTAGAAGTTTGATAGTGCATTTCACTCGTCATTTCATGCGCTTTGAGATGCCGCTTAGCCCAATACGCTATCTGAAATAGGAGCGACGTAAATTGAACAAATGTGATAGAATTTCGCTGAATTCTTATATTAGCCAAAGTATAAAATGATCTAATCTGGACTCTGATTGCCCTATCATAGAAGGTTAATAGTGCATTTTACTCGCCATTCCACGCGCTTTAAGATGCCGCCTAGTCCAGTACGCTGTCTGAAATAGAAGCGACGTAAATTGAACAAGTGTGATAGAATCTCGCTGAATACTTATATTAACCTTAATGTAAAATGATCTAATCGGGTCTCTGTTCGCCCTACCCTAGAAGTTTAATAGTGCATTTCACTCGTCATTTCTTGCGCTTTGAGATGCCGCTTTGCCCAATACGCTATCTGAAATAGAAGCGACGTAAATTGAACGAATGTGATAGAATTTCGCTCAATCCTTAAATTAACCATAATATAAAATGATCTAATCGGGTCTCTGTTTGCCCTACCCTAGAACTTTAATAGTGTATTTTATTCGCCATTTCAAACGCTTTGAGATGCCGCTTTGCCCAAAACGCTATCTGAAATAGGAGCGACGTAAATTGAACAAATGTGATAGAATTTCACTGAATTCTTATATTAACCAAAATATAAAATGATCTAATCGGGTCTCTGATTGCCCTAGGATAGAAGTTAAATAGTGCATTTTACTCGCCATTCCGAACGCTTTAAGATGCCGCATAGCCCAGTTCGCTATCTGCAATAGGAGCGACGTAAATTTAACAAATGTGATAGAATTTCGCTGAATTATTAAAGTAACCTTAATATAAAATGATCTACTCGGGAATCTGGTTTCCCTACCATAGAAGTTTAATAGTGCATTTTACTCGCCATTCCACGCGCCTTAAGATGCCGCCTAGCCCAGTACGCTGTCTGAAATAGGAGCGACGTAAATTGAACAAATGTGATAGAATTTCACTGAATTCTTATATTAACCAAAATATAAAATGATCTAATCGTGTCTCTGTTCGCCCTACCATAGAAGTCTAATGGTGCATTTCACTCGCCATTTCATGCGCTTTGAGATGCCGCTTAGCCCAATACGCTATCTGAAATAGGAGCGACGTAAGTTGAACAAATGTGATAGAATTTCGCTGAATTCTTTTATTAACCATAATGTAAAATGATCTGCTCGGGTCTCTGTTCGCCCTAGCCTAGAAGTTTAATAGTGCATTTCACTCGTCATTTCATGCGCTTTGAGATGCCGCTGAGCCCAATAAGCTACCTGTAATAGGAGCGACGTAAATTGAACAAATGTGATAGAATTTCGCTGAATTCTTAAATTAACCATAATATAAAATAACCTAATCGGGTCTCTGTTTGCCCTACCCTAGAAGTTTAATAGTGCATTTCACTCGTCATTTCATGCGCTTTGAGATGCCGCTAAGCCCAATAAGCTATCTGTAATAGAAGCGACGTAAATTGAACAAATGTGATAGAATTTCGTTGAATTCTTATATTAACCAAAATATAAAATGATCTAATCGGGTCTCTGATTGCCCTATCATAGAAGTTTAATAGTGCATTTTACTCGCCATTTCATGCGCCTTCAGATGCCGCTTAGCCCAATAAGCTATCTGAAATAGGAGCGACGTAAATTGAACAAATGTGATAGAATTTCCCTGAAATCTTATATTAAACAAAATATAAAATCATCTAATCGGATCTCTGATTGCCCTATCATAGAAGTTTAACAGTGCATTTCACTCGTCATTTCATGCGCTTTGACATGCCGCTTAGCCCAATAAGCTATTTGAAATAGAAGCGACGTAAGTTAAACAAATGTGATTGAATTTTGCTGAATTCTTAAATTAACCATAATATAAAATGATCTAATCGGGTCTCTGTTTGCCCTACCCAAGAAGTTTAATAGGGCATTTCACTCGACACTTCATGCGCTTTGAGATGCCGCTAAGCCCAATAAGCTATCTGAAATAGGAGCAACGTAAATTGAACAAATGTGATAGAATTTCGCTGAATTCTTACATTAACCATAATGTAAAATGATATAATCGGGTCTCTGTTTGCCCTACCCTAGAACTTTAATAGTGCATTTCACTCGTCACTTCATGCGCTTTGAGATGCCGCTAAGCACAATAAGCTATCTGTAATAGGAGCGACGTAAATTGAACAAATGTGATAGAATTTCGCTGAATTCTTATATTAACCAAAATATAAAATGATCTAATCGGGTCTCTGATTGCCCTATCATAGAAGTTTAGCAGTGCATTTTACTCGCCATTCCACGCGCTTTAAGATGCCGCCTAGCCCAGTACGCTATCTAAATTAGGAGCGACGTAAGTTGAACAAATGTGATAGAATTACGCTGAATTCTTATATTAACCGTAATATAAAATAATCTAATCGGGTCTCTGTTTGCCTTATCCTAGAAGATTAGTATTGCATTTTACTCGCCATTTCATGCGCTTTGAGATACCGCTTAGCCCAATACGCTGTCTGAAATAGGAGCGACGTAAATTGAACAAATGTGATAGAATTTCCGTGAGTCCTTATATTAACCTTAATGTAAAATGATCTAATCGGGTCTCTGTTCGCCCTACCATAGAAGTTTAATAGTGCATTTTACTCGCCATTTCATGCGCTTTGAGATGCCGCATTGCCCAATACGCTATCTGCAATAGGAGCGACGTAAATTGAACAAATGTGATAGAATTTCCGTGAATCCTTATATTAACCTTAATGTAAAATGATCTAATCGGGTCTCTGTTCGCCCTACCATAGAAGTCTAATGGTGCATTTCACTCGACATTTCATGCGCTTTGTGATGCCGCTTAGCCCAATACGCTATCTGAAATAGGAGCGACGTAAGTTGAACAAATGTGATAGAATTTCGCTGAATTCTTTTATTAACCATAATGTAAAATGATCTGATCGGGTCTCTGTTCGCCCTACCCTAGAAGTTTAATAGTGCATTTTAGTCGCCATTTCATGCGCTTTGAGATCCCGCTTAGCCCAATACGCTATCTGAAATAGGAGCGACGTAAATTGAACAAATGTGATAGAATTTCCCTGAAATCTTATATTAATCAAAATATAAAATGACCTAATCGGGTCTCTGATTGCCCTATCATAGAAGATTAGTAGTGCATTTTACTCGCCACTCCACGCGCTTTAAGATGCCGCCTAGCCCAGTACGCTATCTGAAATAGGAGCGACGTAACTTGAACAAATGTGATAGAATCACGCTGCATTCTTATATTAACCGTAATATAAAATGATCTAATCGGGTCTCTGTTTGCCTTATCCTAGAAGTATAATAGTGCATTATACTCGCCATTCCATGCGCTTTTAGATGCCGCTGAGCCCAGGACGCTATCTGAAATAGGAACGACGTAAATTGAACAAATGTGAGAGAATTTTGCTGAATTCTTAAATTAACCATAATATAAAATGACCTAATCGGGTCTCTGTTTGCCCTACCCTAGAAGTTTAATAGTGCATTTCACTCGTCATGTCATGCGCTTTGAGATGCCGCTAAGCCCAATAAGCCATCTGTAATAAAAGCGACGTAAATTGAACAAATGTGATAGAATTTCGTTGAATTCTTATATTAACCTTAATGTAAAATGATCTAATCGGGTCTCTGTTTGCCTTATCCTAGAAGTTTAATAGTGCATTATACTCGTCATTTCATGCGGATTGAGATGCCGCTTAGCCCAATACGCTATCTGAAATAGGAGCGACGTAAGTTGAACAAATGTGATAGAATTTCGCTGAATTCTTTTATTAACCATAATGTAAAATGATCTGCTCGGGTCTCTGTTCGCCCTAGCCTAGAAGCTTAATAGTGCATTTCACTCGTCATTTCATGCGCTTTGAGATGCCGCTGAGCCCAATAAGCTATTTGTAATAGGAGCGACGCAAATTGAACAAATGTGATAGAATTTCTCTGAATTCTTATATTAACCAAAATATAAAATGATCTAATCGGGTCTCTGATTGCCCTATCATAGAATTTTAATAGTGCATTCTACTCGCCATTCCACCCGCTTTAAGATGCCGCCTAGCCCAGTACGCTATCTCAAATAGGAGCGACGGAAATTGAACAAATGTGATAGAATTTTGCTGAATTCTTAAATTAACCATAATATAAAATGATCTAATCGGGTCTCTGATTGCCCTATCATAGAATTTTAATAGTGTATTTTAATCGCCATTCCACGCGCTTTAAGATGCCGCCTAGCCCAGTACGCTATCTGAAATAGGAGCGACGTAAATTGAGCAAATGTGATAGAATTTTGCTGAATTCTTAAATTAACCATAATATCAAATGATCTAGTCGGGTCTCTGTTTGCCCTACCCTAGAAGTTTAATAGTGCATTTCACTCGATATTTCATGCGCTTTGAGATGCCGCTAAGCCCAATAAGCTATCTGTAATAGGAGCGACGTAAATTGAACAAATGTGATAGAATTACGCTGAATTCTTATATTAACCGTAATATAAAATGATCTAATCGGGTCTCTGTTTGCCTCATCCTAGAAGTATAATAGTGCATTATACTCGCCATTTCATGCGCTTTTAGATGCCGCTTAGCCCAGGACGCTATCTGAAATAGGAACGACGTAAATTGAACAAATGTGATAGAATTTTGCTGAATTCTTAAATTAACCATAATATAAAATGACCTAATCGGGTCTCTGTTGTCCCTACCCTAGAAGTATAATAGTGCATTATACTCGCCATTTCATGCGCTTTTAGATGCCGCTTAGCCCAGGACGCTATCTGAAATAGGAACGACGTAACTTGAACAAGTGTGATAGAATCTCGCTGAATACTTATATTAACCTTAATGTAAAACGATCTTATCGGGTCTCTGTTCGCCCTAGCCTAGAAGTTTAATACCGCATTTGATTCGCCATTTCATGCGCCTTGAGATGCCGCTTAGCCCAATACGCTATCTGAAATAGGAGCGACGTAAATTGAACAAATGTGATAGAATTTCCCTGAAATCTTATATTAAACAAAATATAAAATGATCTAATCGGGTCTCTGATTGCCCTATCATAGAAGTTTAGCAGTGCATTTTACTCGCCATTCCACGCGCTTTAAGATGCCGCCTAGCCCAGTACGCTATCTAAATTAGGAGCGACGTAAGTTGAACAAATGTGATAGAATTACGCTGAATTCTTATATTAACCGTAATATAAAATAATCTAATCGGGTCTCTGTTTGCCTTATCCTAGAAGATTAGTATTGCATTTTACTCGCCATTTCATGCGCTTTGAGATACCGCTTAGCCCAATACGCTATCTGAAATAGGAGCGACGTAAATTGAGTAAATGTGATAGAATTTTGCTGAATTCTTAAATTAACCATAATATAAAATGATCTAATCGCGTGACTGTTTGCCCTACCCTAGAAGTTTAATAGTGCATTTCACTCGTCATTCCATGCGCTTTGAGATGCCGCTAAGCCCAATAAGCTATCTGTAATAGGAGCGACGTAAATTTTACAAATGTGATAGAATTTCGTTGAATTCTTATATTAACCAATATATAAAATGATCTAATCGGGTCTCTGATTGCCCTATCATAGAAGTTTAATAGTGCACTTTACTCGCCATTCCACGCGCTTTAAGATGCCGCCTAGCACAGTACGCTATCTGAAATAGGAACGACGTAAGTTGAACAAATGTGATAGAATTACGCTGAATTCTTATATTAACCGTAATATAAAATGATCTAATCGGGTCTCTGTTCGCCCTAGCCTAGTAGTTTAATAGTGCATTTTATTCGCCATTTTATGCGCTTTGAGATGCCGCTTAGCCGAATACGCTATCTGAAATAGGAGCGACGTAAATTGAACAGATGTGATAGAATCTCCCTGAAATCTTATATTCACCATAATATAAAATGATCTAATCGGGTCTCTGTTCGCCCTATCATCGAAGTTTAATAGTGCATTTTACTCGCCATTCCACGCGCTTTAAGATGCCGCCTAGCCCAGTACGCTATCTGAAATAGGAGCGACGTAACTTGAACAAATGTGATAGAATCACGCTGCATTCTTATATTAACCGTAATATAAAATGATCTAATCGGGTCTCTGTTTGCCTTATCCTAGAAGTATAATAGTGCATTATACTCGCCATTTCATGCGCTTTTAGATGCCGCTTAGCCCAGGACGCTATCTGAAATAGGAACGACGTAAATTGAACAAATGTGAGAGAATTTTGCTGAGTTCTTAAATTAACCATAATATAAAATGATCTAATCGGGTCCCTGTTTGCCCTACCCTAGAAGTTTGATAGTGCATTTCACTCGTCATTTCATGCGCTTTGAGATGCCGCTTAGCCCAATACGCTATCTGAAATAGGAGCGACGTAAATTGAACAAATGTGATAGAATTTCGCTGAATTCTTATATTAACCAAAGTATAAAATGATCTAATCTGGTCTCTGATTGCCCTATCATAGAAGGTTAATAGTGCATTTTACTCGCCATTCCACGCGCTTTAAGATGCCGCCTAGTCCAGTACGCTGTCGGAAATAGGAGCGACGTAACTTGAACAAATGTGATAGAATTACGCTGAATTCTTATATTAACCGTAATATAAAATGATCTAATCGGGTCTCTGTTTGCCTTATCCTAGAAGTTTAATAGCGCATTTTACTCGCCATTTCATGCGCTTTGAGGTGCCGCTTAGCCCAGTACGCTGTCTGGAATAGGAGCGTCGTAAGTTGAACAAATGTGATAGAATTTCGCTGAATTCTTTTATTAACCATAATGTAAAATGATCTGCTCGGGTCTCTGTTCGCCCTAGCCTAGAAGCTTAATAGTGCATTTCACTCGTCATTTCATGCGCTTTGAGATGCCGCTAAGCCCAATAAGCTATCTGTAATTGGAGCGACGTAAATTTTACAAATGTGATAGAATTTCGTTGAATTCTTATATTAACCAAAATATAAAATGATCTAATCGGGTCTCTGATTGCCCTATCATCGAAGTTTAATAGTGCATTTTACTCGCCATTCCACGCGCTTTAAGATGCCGCCTAGTCCAGTACGCTATCTGAAATAGGAGCGACGTAAATTGAACGAATGTGATAGAATTTCGCTCAATCCTTAAATTAACCATAATATAAAATGATCTAATCGGGTCTCTGTTTGCCCTACCCTAGAACTTTAATAGTGCATTTTACTCGTCATTTCATGCGCTTTGAGATGCCGCTTAGCCTAATACGCTATCTGAAATTGGAGCGATATAAGTTGAACAAATGTGATAGAATTTCGCTGAATTCTTTATTAACCATAATGTAAAATGATCTAATCGGATCTCTGTTCGCCGAGCCTAGAACTATAATAGTGTATTTTATTCGCCATTTCAAACGCTTTGAGATGCCGCTTTGCCCAATACGCTATCTGAAATAGGAGCGACGTAAATTGAACAAATGTGATAGAATTTCACTGAATTCTTATATTAACCAAAATATAAAATGATCTAATCGGGTCTCTGAATGCCCTAGGATAGAAATTAAATAGTGCATTTTACTCGCCATTCCGAACGCTTTAAGATGCCGCATAGCCCAGTTCGCTATCTGCAATCGGAGCGACGTAAATTGAACAAATGTGATAGAATTTTGCTGAATTCTTAAATTAACCATAGTACAAAATGATCTAATCGGGTCTCTGTTTGCTCTACCCTAGAAGTTTGATAGTGCATTTTGCTCGCCATTTCATGCGCTTTGAGATGCCGCTTAGCTCAATACGCTATTTGAAATAGGAGCGACGTAAGTTGAACAAATGTGATAGAATTTCGCTGAATTCTTAAATTAACCATAACATAAAATGATCTAATCGGGTCTCTGTTTGCCCTACCCTAGAAGTTTAATAGTGCATTTTGCTCGCCATTTCATGCGCTTTGAGATGCCGCTGAGCCCAATACGCTATTTGAAATAGGAGCGACGTAAATTGAACAAATGTGATAGAATTTCACTGAATTCTTATATTAACCAAAATATAAAATGATCTAATCGGGTCTCTGTTCGCCCTACCATAGAAGTCTAATGGTGCATTTCACTCGCCATTTCATGCGCTTTGCGATGCCGCTTAGCCCAATACGCTATCTGAAATAGGAGCGACGTAAGTTGAACAAATGTGATAGAATTTCGCTGAATTCTTTTATTAACCATAATGTAAAATGATCTGCTCGGGTCTCTGTTCGCCCTAGCCTAGAAGCTTAATAGTGCATTTCACTCGTCATTTCATGCGCTTTGAGATGCCGCTGTGCCCAATAAGCTATTTGTAATAGGAGCGACGCAAATTGAACAAATGTGATAGAATTTCTCTGAATTCTTATATTAACCAAAATATAAAATGATCTAATCGGGTCTCTGATTGCCCTATCATAGAATTTTAATAGTGCATTCTACTCGCCATTCCACCCGCTTTAAGATGCCGCCTAGCCCAGTACGCTATCTGAAATAGGAGCGACGGAAATTGAACAAATGTGATAGAATTTTGCTGAATTCTTAAATTAACCATAATATAAAATGATCTAATCGGGTCTCTGATTGCCCTATCATAGAATTTTAATAGTGTATTTTAATCGCCATTGCACGCGCTTTAAGATGCCTCCTAGCCCAGTACGCTATCTGAAATAGGAGCGACGTAAATTGAGCAAATGTGATAGAATTTTGCTGAAATCTTAAATTAACCATAATATCAAATGATCTAGTCGGGTCTCTGTTTGCCCTACCCTAGAAGTTTAATAGTGCATTTCACTCGATATTTCATGCGCTTTGAGATGCCGCTAAGCCCAATAAGCTATCTGTAATAGGAGCGACGTAAATTGAACAAATGTGATAGAATTACGCTGAATTCTTATATTAACCGTAATATAAAATGATCTAATCGGGTCTCTGTTTGCCTCATCCTAGAAGTATAATAGTGCATTATACTCGCCATTTCATGCGCTTTTAGATGCCGCTTAGCCCAGGACGCTATCTGAAATAGGAACGACGTAAATTGAACAAATGTGATAGAATTTTGCTGAATTCTTAAATTAACCATAATATAAAATGACCTAATCGGGTCTCTGTTGTCCCTACCCTAGAAGTATAATAGTGCATTATACTCGCCATTTCATGCGCTTTTAGATGCCGCTTAGCCCAGGACGCTATCTGAAATAGGAACGACGTAACTTGAACAAGTGTGATAGAATCTCGCTGAATACTTATATTAACCTTAATGTAAAACGATCTTATCGGGTCTCTGTTCGCCCTAGCCTAGAAGTTTAATACCGCATTTGATTCGCCATTTCATGCGCCTTGAGATGCCGCTTAGCCCAATACGCTATCTGAAATAGGAGCGACGTAAATTGAACAAATGTGATAGAATTTCCCTGAAATCTTATATTAAACAAAATATACAATGATCTAATCGGGTCTCTGATTGCCCTATCATAGAAGTTTAGCAGTGCATTTTACTCGCCATTCCACGCGCTTTAAGATGCCGCCTAGCCCAGTACGCTATCTAAATTAGGAGCGACGTAAGTTGAACAAATGTGATAGAGTTACGCTGAATTCTTATATTAACCGTAATATAAAATAATCTAATCGGGTCTCTGTTTGCCTTATCCTAGAAGATTAGTATTGCATTTTACTCGCCATTTCATGCGCTTTGAGATACCGCTTAGCCCAATACGCTATCTGAAATAGGAGCGACGTAAATTGAGTAAATGTGATAGAATTTTGCTGAATTCTTAAATTAACCATAATATAAAATGATCTAATCGCGTGACTGTTTGCCCTACCCTAGAAGTTTAATAGTGCATTTCACTCGTCATTCCATGCGCTTTGAGATGCCGCTAAGCCCAATAAGCTATCTGTAATAGGAGCGACGTAAATTTTACAAATGTGATAGAATTTCGTTGAATTCTTATATTAACCAATATATAAAATGATCTAATCGGGTCTCTGATTGCCCTATCATAGAAGTTTAATAGTGCACTTTACTCGCCATTCCACGCGCTTTAAGATGCCGCCTAGCACAGTACGCTATCTGAAATAGGAACGACGTAAGTTGAACAAATGTGATAGAATTACGCTGAATTCTTATATTAACCGTAATATAAAATGATCTAATCGGGTCTCTGTTCGCCCTAGCCTAGTAGTTTAATAGTGCATTTTATTCGCCATTTTATGCGCTTTGAGATGCCGCTTAGCCGAATACGCTATCTGAAATAGGAGCGACGTAAATTGAACAGATGTGATAGAATCTCCCTGAAATCTTATATTCACCATAATATAAAATGATCTAATCGGGTCTCTGTTCGCCCTATCATCGAAGTTTAATAGTGCATTTTACTCGCCATTCCACGCGCTTTAAGATGCCGCCTAGCCCAGTACGCTATCTTAAATAGGAGCGACGTAACTTGAACAAATGTGATAGAATCACGCTGCATTCTTATATTAACCGTAATATAAAATGATCTAATCGGGTCTCTGTTTGCCTTATCCTAGAAGTATAATAGTGCATTATACTCGCCATTTCATGCGCTTTTAGATGCCGCTTAGCCCAGGACGCTATCTGAAATAGGAACGACGTAAATTGAACAAATGTGAGAGAATTTTGCTGAGTTCTTAAATTAACCATAATATAAAATGATCTAATCGGGTCCCTGTTTGCCCTACCCTAGAAGTTTGATAGTGCATTTCACTCGTCATTTCATGCGCTTTGAGATGCCGCTTAGCCCAATACGCTATCTGAAATAGGAGCGACGTAAATTGAACAAATGTGATAGAATTTCGCTGAATTCTTATATTAACCAAAGTATAAAATGATCTAATCTGGTCTCTGATTGCCCTATCATAGAAGGTTAATAGTGCATTTTACTCGCCATTCCACGCGCTTTAAGATGCCGCCTAGTCCAGTACGCTGTCTGAAATAGGAGCGACGTAACTTGAACAAATGTGATAGAATTACGCTGAATTCTTATATTAACCGTAATATAAAATGATCTAATCGGGTCTCTGTTTGCCTTATCCTAGAAGTTTAATAGCGCATTTTACTCGCCATTTCATGCGCTTTGAGGTGCCGCTTAGCCCAGTACGCTGTCTGGAATAGGAGCGTCGTAAGTTGAACAAATGTGATAGAATTTCGCTGAATTCTTTTATTAACCATAATGTAAAATGATCTGCTCGGGTCTCTGTTCGCCCTAGCCTAGAAGCTTAATAGTGCATTTCACTCGTCATTTCATGCGCTTTGAGATGCCGCTAAGCCCAATAAGCTATCTGTAATTGGAGCGACGTAAATTTTACAAATGTGATAGAATTTCGTTGAATTCTTATATTAACCAAAATATAAAATGATCTAATCGGGTCTCTGATTGCCCTATCATCGAAGTTTAATAGTGCATTTTACTCGTCATTTCATGCGCTTTGAGATGCCGCTTAGCCTAATACGCTATCTGAAATTGGAGCGATATAAGTTGAACAAATGTGATAGAATTTCGCTGAATTCTTTATTAACCATAATGTAAAATGATCTAATCGGATCTCTGTTCGCCGAGCCTAGAACTATAATAGTGTATTTTATTCGCCATTTCAAACGCTTTGAGATGCCGCTTTGCCCAATACGCTATCTGAAATAGGAGCGACGTAAATTGAACAAATGTGATAGAATTTCACTGAATTCTTATATTAACCAAAATATAAAATGATCTAATCGGGTCTCTGAATGCCCTAGGATAGAAATTAAATAGTGCATTTTACTCGCCATTCCGAACGCTTTAAGATGCCGCATAGCCCAGTTCGCTATCTGCAATAGGAGCGACGTAAATTGAACAAATGTGATAGAATTTTGCTGAATTCTTAAATTAACCATAGTACAAAATGATCTAATCGGGTCTCTGTTTGCTCTACCCTAGAAGTTTGATAGTGCATTTTGCTCGCCATTTCATGCGCTTTGAGATGCCGCTTAGCTCAATACGCTATTTGAAATAGGAGCGACGTAAGTTGAACAAATGTGATAGAATTTCGCTGAATTCTTAAATTAACCATAACATAAAATGATCTAATCGGGTCTCTGTTTGCCCTACCCTAGAAGTTTAATAGTGCATTTTGCTCGCCATTTCATGCGCTTTGAGATGCCGCTGAGCCCAATACGCTATTTGAAATAGGAGCGACGTAAATTGAACAAATGTGATAGAATTTCACTGAATTCTTATATTAACCAAAATATAAAATGATCTAATCGGGTCTCTGTTCGCCCTACCATAGAAGTCTAATGGTGCATTTCACTCGCCATTTCATGCGCTTTGCGATGCCGCTTAGCCCAATACGCTATCTGAAATAGGAGCGACGTAAGTTGAACAAATGTGATAGAATTTCGCTGAATTCTTTTATTAACCATAATGTAAAATGATCTGCTCGGGTCTCTGTTCGCCCTAGCCTAGAAGCTTAATAGTGCATTTCACTCGTCATTTCATGCGCTTTGAGATGCCGCTGTGCCCAATAAGCTATTTGTAATAGGAGCGACGCAAATTGAACAAATGTGATAGAATTTCTCTGAATTCTTATATTAACCAAAATATAAAATGATCTAATCGGGTCTCTGATTGCCCTATCATAGAATTTTAATAGTGCATTCTACTCGCCATTCCACCCGCTTTAAGATGCCGCCTAGCCCAGTACGCTATCTGAAATAGGAGCGACGGAAATTGAACAAATGTGATAGAATTTTGCTGAATTCTTAAATTAACCATAATATAAAATGATCTAATCGGGTCTCTGATTGCCCTATCATAGAATTTTAATAGTGTATTTTAATCGCCATTGCACGCGCTTTAAGATGCCTCCTAGCCCAGTACGCTATCTGAAATAGGAGCGACGTAAATTGAGCAAATGTGATAGAATTTTGCTGAAATCTTAAATTAACCATAATATCAAATGATCTAGTCGGGTCTCTGTTTGCCCTACCCTAGAAGTTTAATAGTGCATTTCACTCGATATTTCATGCGCTTTGAGATGCCGCTAAGCCCAATAAGCTATCTGTAATAGGAGCGACGTAAATTGAACAAATGTGATAGAATTACGCTGAATTCTTATATTAACCTTAATGTAAAATGATGCAATCGGGTCTCTGTTCGCCCTACCATAGAAGTCTAATAGTGCGTTTCACTCGCCATTTCATGCGCTTTGAGATGCCGCTTAGCCCAATACGCTATCTGAAATAGGAGCGACGTAAGTTGAACAAATGTGATAGATTTCACTGAATTCTTAAATTAACCATAATATAAAATGATCTAATCGGGTCTCTGATTGCCCTATCATAGAATTTTAATAGTGCATTTTACTCGCCATTCCACGCGCTTTAAGATGCCGCCTAGCCCAGAACGCTATCTGAAATAGGAGCGACGTAAATTGAGCAAATGTGATAGAATTTTGCTGAATTCTTAAATTAACCATAATATAAAATGATCTAATCGGGTCTCTGTTTGCCCTACCCTAGAAGTTTAATAGTGCATTTCACTCGTCATTTCATGCGCTTTGAGATGCCGCTAAGCCCAATAAGCTATCTGTAATAGGAGCGACGTAAATTTTACAAATGTGATAGAATTTCGTTGAATTCTTATATTAACCAAAATATAAAATGATCTAATCGGGCCTCTGATTGCCCTATCATAGAAGTTTAATAGTGCATTTCACTCGCCATTCCACGCGCGTTAAGATGCCGCCTAGCCCAGTACACTATCTGAAATAGGAGCGACGTAACTTGAACAAATGTGATAGAATCACGCTGCATTCTTATATTAACCGTAATATAAAATCATCTAATCGGGTCTCTGTTTGCCTTATCCTAGAAGTATAATAGTGCATTATACTCGCCATTCCATGCGCTTTTAGATGCCGCTTAGCCCAGTACGCTATCTGAAATAGGAACGACGTAAATTGAACAAATGTGATAGAATTTTGCTGAATTCTTAAATTAACCATAATATAAAATGACCTAATCGGGTCTCTGTTTGCCCTACCCTAGAAGTTTAATAGTGCATTTCACTCGTCATTTCTTGCGCTTTGAGATGCCGCTAAGCCCAATAAGCCATCTGTAATAGAAGCGACGTAAATTGAACAAATGTGATAGAATTTCGTTGAATTCTTATATTAACCTTAATGTAAAATGATCTAATCGGGTCTCTGTTTGCCTTATCCTAGAAGTTTAATAGTGCATTATACTCGTCATTTCATGCGGATTGAGATGCCGCTAAGCCCAATAAGCTATCTGAAATAGGAGCGACGTAAATTGAACAAATGTGATAGAATTTCGCAGAATTCTTATATTAACCAAAATATAAAATGATCTAATCGGGTCTCTGTTCGCCCTAGCCTAGTAGTTTAATAGTGCATTTTATTCGCCATTTTATGCGCTTTGAGATGCCGCTTAGCCGAATACGCTATCTGAAATAGGAGCGACGTAAATTGAACAGATGTGATAGAATCTCCCTGAAATCTTATATTAACCATAATATAAAATGATCTAATCGGGTCTCTGTTCGCCCTAGCCTAGAAGTTTAATAGTGCATTTTATTCGCCATTTCATGCGCTTTTAGATGCCGCTTAGCCTACGACGCTATCTGAAATAGGAACGACGTAAATTGAACAAATGTGATAGAATTTCACTGAATTCTTAAATTAACCATAATATAAAATGATCTAATCGGGTCTCTGTTTGCCCTACCGTAGAAGTTTAATAGTGCATTTTACTCGCCATTGCATGTGCTTTGAGATGCCGCTAAGCCCAATAAGCTATCTGTAATAGGAGCGACGTAAATTTTACAAATGTGTTAGAATTTCGTTGAATTCTTATATTAACCAAAATATAAAATGATATAATCGTGTCTCTGATTGCCCTATCATCGAAGTTTAATAGTGCATTTTACTCGCCATTCCACGCGCTTTAAGATGCCGCCTAGTCCAGTACGCTATCTGAAATAGGAGCGACGTAAATTGAACGAATGTGATAGAATTTCGCTCAATCCTTAAATTAACCATAATATAAAATGATCTAATCGGGTCTCTGTTTGCCCTACCCTAGAACTTTAATAGTGCATTTTACTCGTCATTTCATGCGCTTTGAGATGCCGCTTAGCCTAATACGCTATCTGAAATTGGAGCGATATAAGTTGAACAAATGTGATAGAATTTCGCTGAATTCTTTTATTAACCATAATGTAAAATGATCTAATCGGATCTCTGTTCGCCGAGCCTAGAACTATAATAGTGTATTTTATTCGCCATTTCAAACGCTTTGAGATGCCGCTTTGCCCAATACGCTATCTGAAATAGGAGCGACGTAAATTGAACAAATGTGATAGAATTTCACTGAATTCTTATATTAACCATAATGTAAAATGATCTGCTCGGGTCTCTGTTCGCCCTAGCCTAGAAGCTTAATAGTGCATTTCACTCGTCATTTCATGCGCTTTGAGATGCCGCTGAGCCCAATAAGCTATTTGTAATAGGAGCGACGCAAATTGAACAAATGTGATAGAATTTCGCTGAATTCTTATATTAACCAAAATATAAAATGATCTAATCGGGTCTCTGATTGCCCTATCATAGAATTTTAATAGTGCATTTTACTCGCCATTCCACGCGCTTTAAGATGCCGCCTAGCCCAGTACGCTATCTGAAATAGGAGCGACGTAAATTGAGCAAATGTGATAGAATTTTGCTGAATTCTTAAATTAACCATAATATCAAATGATCTAATCGGGTCTCTGTTTGCCCTACCCTAGAAGTTTAATAGTGCATTTCACTCGATATTTCATGCGCTTTGAGATGCCGCTAAGCCCAATAAGCTATCTGTAATAGGAGCGACGTAAATTTTACAAATGTGATAGAATTTCGTTGAATTCTTATATTAACCAATATATAAAATGATCTAATCGGGTCTCTGATTGAGCTATCATAGAAGTTTAATAGTGCATTTTACTCGCCATTCCACGCGCTTTAAGATGCCGCCTAGCCCAGTACGCTATCTGAAATAGGAACGACGTAAGTTGAACAAATGTGATAGAATTTCGCTGAATTCTTATATTAACCAAAGTATATAATGATCTAATCTGGTCTCTGATTGCCCTATCATAGAAGGTTAATAGTGCATTTTACTCGCCATTCCACGCGCTTTAAGATGCCGCCTAGCTCAGTACGCTGTCTGAAATAGAAGCGACGTAACTTGAACAAGTGTGGTAGAATCTCGCTGAATACTTATATTAACCTTAATGTAAAATGATCTAATCGGGTCTCTGTTCGCCCTAGCCTAGAAGATTAATAGCGCATTTTATTCGTCATTTCATGCGCCTTGAGATGCCGCTTAGCCCAATACGCTATCGGAAATAGGAGCGACGTAAATTGAACAAATGTGATAGAATTTCCCTGAAATCTTATATTAAACAAAATATAAAATGATCAAATCGGGTCTCTGATTGCCCTATCATAGAAGTTTAGCAGTGCATTTTACTCGCCATTCCACGCGCTTTAAGATGCCGCCTAGCCCAGTACGCTATCTAAATTAGGAGCGACGTAAGTTGAACAAATGTGATAGAATTATGCTGAATTCTTATATTAACCGTAATATAAAATAATCTAATCGGGTCTCTGTTTGCCTTATCCTAGAAGTTTAGTATTGCATTTTACTCGCCATTTCATGCGCTTTGAGATACCGCTTAGCCCAATACGCTATCTGAAATAGGAGCGACGTAAATTGAGCAAATGTGACAGAATTTTGCTGAATTCTTAAATTAACCATAATATAAAATGATCTAATCGCGTGACTGTTTGCCCTACCCTAGAAGTTTAATAGTGCATTTCACTCGTCATTCCATGCGCTTTGAGATGCCGCTAAGCCCAATAAGCTATCTGTAATAGGAGCGACGTAAATTTTACAAATGTGATAGAATTTCGTTGAATTCTTATATTAACCAATATATAAAATGATCTAATCGGGTCTCTGATTGCCCTATCATAGAAGTTTAATAGTGCACTTTACTCGCCATTCCACGCGCTTTAAGATGCCGCCTAGCCCAGTACGCTATCTGAAATAGGAGCGACGTTAGTTGAACAAATGTGATAGAATTTCGCTGAATTCTTTTATTAACCATAATGTAAAATGATCTAATCGGGTCTCTGTTCGCCCTAGCCTAGAACTTTAATAGTGCATTTTATTCGCCATTTCATACGCTTTGAGATGCCGCTTTGCACAATACGCTATCTGGAATAGGAGCGACGTAAATTGAACAAATGTGATAGAATTTCACTGAATTCTTATATTAACCAAAATATAAAATGATCTAATCGGGTCTCTGATTGCCCTAGGATAGTAGTTTAATAGTGCATTTTGCTCGCCATTTCATGCGCTTTGAGATGCCGCTGAGCCCAATACGCTATTTGAAATAGGAGCGACGTAAATTGAACCAATGTGATAGAATTTCACTGTATTCTTATATTAACCAAAATATAAAATGATCTAATCGTGTCTCTGTTTGCCCTACCATAGAAGTCTAATGGTGCATTTCACTCGCCATTTCATGCGCTTTGAGATGCCGCTTAGCCCAATACGCTATCTGAAATAGGAGCGACTTAAGTTGAACAAATGTGATAGAATTTCGCTGAATTCTTTTATTAACCATAATGTAAAATGATCTGCTCGGGTCTCTGTTCGCCCTAGCCTAGAAGTTTAATAGTGCATTTCACTCGTCATTTCATGCGCTTTGAGATGCCGCTGAGCCCAATAAGCTACCTGTAATAGGAGCGACGTAAATTGAACAAATGTGATAGAATTTCGCTGAATTCTTAAATTAACCATAATATAAAATAACCTAATCGGGTCTCTGTTTGCCCTACCCTAGAAGTTTAATAGTGCATTTCACTCGTCATTTCATGCGCTTTGAGATGCCGCTAAGCCCAATAAGCTATCTGTAATAGAAGCGACGTAAATTGAACAAATGTGATAGAATTTCGTTGAATTCTTATATTAACCAAAATATAAAATGATCTAATCGGGTCTCTGATTGCCCTATCATTGAAGTTTAATAGTGCATTTTACTCGCCATTTCATGCGCCTTCAGATACCGCTTAGCCCAATAAGCTATCTGAAATAGGAGCGACGTAAATTGAACAAATGTGATAGAATTTCCCTGAAATCTTATATTAAACAAAATATAAAATGATCTAATCGGGTCTCTGATTGCCCTATCATAGAAGTTTAACAGTGCATTTCGCTCGTCATTTCATGCGCTTTGACATGCCGCTTAGCCCAATAAGCTATCTGAAATAGGAGCGACGTAAATTGAACAAATGTGATAGAATTTCCCTGAAATCTTATATTAAACAAAATATAAAATGAGCTAATCGGGTCTCCGATTGCCCTATCATAGAAGTTTAGTAGTGCATTTTACTCGCCATTCCACGAGCTTTAAGATGCCGCCTAGCACAGTACGCTATCTGAAATAGGAGCGACGTAAGTTGAACAAATGTGATAGAATTTTGCTGAATTCTTAAATCAACCATAATATAAAATGATCTAATCGGGTCTCTGTTTGCCCTACCCAAGTAGTTTAATAGGGCATTTCACTCGACACTTCATGCGCTTTGAGATGCCGCTAAGCCCAATAAGCTATCTGAAATAGGAGCAACGTAAATTGAACAAATGTGATGGAATTTCGCTGAATTCTTACATTAACCATAATGTAAAATGATATAATCGGGTCTCTGTTTGCCCTACCCAAGTAGTTTAATAGGGCATTTCACTCGACACTTCATGCGCTTTGAGATGCCGCTAAGCCCAATAAGCTATCTGTAATAGAAGCGACGTAAATTGAACAAATGTGATAGAATTTCGTTGAATTCTTATATTAACCAAAATATAAAATGATCTAATCTGGTCTCTGTTCGCCCTAGCCTAGAAGTTTAATAGTGCATTTTGTTCGCCATTTCATGCGCTTTGAGATGCCGCTAAGCCCAATAAGCTGTCTGAAATAGGAGCGACGTAAATTGAACAAATGTGATAGAATTTCGCTGAATTCTTATATTAATCAAAATATAAAATGATCTAATCGGGTCTCTGATTGCCCTATCATAGAAGATTAATAGTGCATTTTACTCGCCACTCCACGCGCTTTAGGGTGCCGCCTAGCCCAGTACGCTATCCGAAATAGGTGCGACGTACATTGAACAAATGTGATAGAATTTTGCTGAATTCTTAAATTAACCATAGTACAAAATGATCTAATCGGGTCTCTGTTTGCTCTACCCTAGAAGTTTGATAGTGCATTTTGCTCGCCATTCCACGCGCTTTAAGATGCCGCCTAGCCCAGTACGCTATCTGAAATAGGAGCGACGTAAATTGAGCAAATGTGATAGAATTTTGCTGAATTCTTAAATTAACCATAACATAAAATGATCTAATCGGGTCTCTGTTTGCCCTACCCTAGAAGTTTAATAGTGCATTTCACTCGATATTTCATGCGCTTTGAGATGCCGCTAAGCCCAATAAGCTATCTGTAATAGGAGCGACGTAAATTTT
>CAKAJE020002219.1:0-14908 GCA_916610135.2 Macropis europaea
CTTTCAGAAATAGGAGCGACGTAACTTGAACAAATGTGATAGAATTACGCTGAATTCTTATATTAACCGTAACATAAAATGATCTAATCGGGTCTCTGTTTGCCTTATCCTAGAAGTTTAATAGTGCATTATACTCGCCATTTCATGCGCTATTAGATGTCGCTTAGCCCAGGACGCTATCTGAAATAGGAACGACGTAAATTGAACAAATGTGATAGAATTTTGCTGAATTCTTAAATTAACCATAATATAAAATGATCTAATCGGGTCTCTGTTTGCCCTACCCTACAAGCTTAATAGTGCATTTCACTCGTCACTTCATGCGCTTTGAGATGCCGCTAAGCACAATAAGCTATCTGTAATAGGAGCGACGTAAATTGAGCAAATGTGATAGAATTTCGCTGAATTCTTTTATTAACCAAAATGTAAAATGATCTAATCGGGACTCTGTTCGCCCTCGCCTAGAAGTTTAATAGTGCATTTTATTCGCCATTGCATGCGCTTTGAGATGCCGCTTAGCCCAATACGCTATCTGAAATAGCAGCGACGTAAATTAAACAAATGTGATAGAATGTCCCTGAAATCTTATATTAAACAAAATGTAAAATGATCTAATCGGGTCTCTGACTGCCCTATCATAGAAGTTTAATAGTGCATTTTACTCGCCATTTCATGCGCTTTGAGATGCCACTTAGCCCAATACGCTATCTGCAATAGGAGCGACGTAAGTTGAACAAATGTGATAGAATTTCGCTGAATTCTTTTATTAACCATGATGTAAAATGATCTAATCGGGTCTCTGTTCGCCCTAGCCTAGAAGTTTAATAGCTCATTTTATTCGCTATTTCATGCGCTTTGAGATGCCGCTCAGCCCAATACGCTATCTGAAATAGGCGCGACGTAAATTGAACAAATGTGATAGAATTTCCCTGAATTCTTATATTAACCTTAATGTAAAATGATCTAATTGGGTCTTTCTTCGACCAACCCTAGAAGTTTAATAGTGCATTTCACTCGTCACTTCATGCGCTTTGAGATGCCGCTAAGCACAATAAGCTATCTGTAATAGGAGCGACGTAAATTGAACAAATGTGATAGAATTTCGCTGAATTCTTATATTAACCAAAATATAAATTGACCTAATCGGGTCTCTGATTGCCCTATCATAGTAGTTTAGTAGTGCATTTTACTCGCCATTCCACGCGCTTTAAGATGCCACCTAGCCCAGTACGCTATCTGAAATAGGAGCCACGTAAGTTGAACAAATGTGATAGAATTACGCTGAATTCTTATATTAACCGTAATATAAAATGATCTAATCGGGTCTCTGATTGCCCTATTATAGAAGTTTAATAGTGCATTTTACTCGCCATTTCATGCGCTTTGAGATGCCACTTAGCCCAATACGCTATCTGCAATAGGAGCGACGTAAGTTGAACAAATGTGATAGAACTTCGCTGAATTCTTTTATTAACCATAATGTAAAATGATCTAATCGGGTCTCTGTTCGCCCTAGCCTGGAAGTTTAATAGCTCATTTTATTCGCCATTTCATGCGCTTTGAGATGCCGCTTAGCCCAATACGCTATCTGAAATGGGAGCGACGTAAATTGAACAAATGTGATAGAATTTCCCTGAAATCTTATATCAAACAAAATATAAAATGATCTAATCGGGTCTCTGATTGCCCTAGCATAGAAGTTTAATAGTGCATTTTACTCGCCATTCCGCGCGCTTTAAGTTGCCGCCAAGCCCAGTACGCTAGCTGAAATAGGAACGACGTAAATTGAAAAAATGTGATAGAATTTTGCTGAATTCTTAAATTAACCATTATATAAAATGATCTAATCGGGTCTCTGTTTGCCCTACCCTAGAAGTTTAATAGTGCAGTTTACTCGCCATTTCATGCACTTTGAGATGCTGCTTAGCCCAATACGCTAACTGAAATAGGAGCGACGTAAATTGAACAAATGTGATAGAATTTCACTGAATTCTTATATTAACCAAAATATAAAATGATCTAATCGGGTCTCTGATAGCCCTATCATAGAAGTTTAATAGTGCGTTTTACTCGCCATTCCACGCGCTTTAAGTTGCCGCCTAGCCCAGTACGCTATCTGAAAGAGGAGCGACGTAAGTTGAACAAATGTGATAGAATTACGCTGAATTCTTATATTAACCGTAATATAAAATGATCTAATCGGGTCTCTGTTTGCCCTACCCTTGAAGTTTAATAGTGCATTTTACTCGCCATTCCACGCGCTTTATGATGCAGCCTAGCCCAGTACGCTATCTGAAATAGGAGCGACGTAAATTGAACAAATGTGTTAGAATTGCACTGAATTCTTATATTAACCAAAATATGAAATGATCTAATCGGGTCTCTGATACCCCTATCATAGAAGTTTAATAGTGCATTTTACTCGCCATTCCACGCGCTTTAAGATGCCGCCTAGCCCAGTACGCTATCTGAAAGAGGAGCGACGTAAGTTGAACAAATGTGATAGAATTACGCTGAATTCTTATATTAACCGTAATATAAAATGATCTAATCGGGTCTCTGTTTGCCTTATTCTAGAAGTTTAATAGTGCATTATACTCGCCATTTCATGCGCTTTGAGATGCCGCTTAGCCCAATACGCTATCTGAAATAGGAGCGACGTAAATTGAACAAATGAGATAGAATTTCCCTAAAATCTTATATTAAACAAAATATAAAATGATCTAATCGGGTCTCTGATTGCCCTATCATAGAAGTTTAATAGTGCATTTTACTCGCCATTCCACGCGCTTTAAGATGCCGCCTAGCCCAGTACGCTTTCAGAAATAGGAGCGACGTAAATTGAACAAATGTGATAGAATTTCGCTGAATTCTTACATTAACCATAATATAAAATGATCTAATCGGGTCTCTATTTGCCCTACCCTAGAAGTTTAATAGTGCATTTCACTTGTCATTTCATGCGCTTCGAGATGCCGCTAAGACCAATAAGCTATCTGAAATAGGAGCGACGTAAATTGAAGAAATGAGAAAGAATTATGCTGAATTCTTAAATTGACCGTAATATAAAATGATCTAATCGGGTCTCTGTTTGCCCTACCCTAGAAGTTTAATATTGCATTTCACTCGCCATTTCATGCGCTTTGAGGTGCCGCTTAGCCCAATATGCTATCTGAAATAGGAGCGACGTAAATTGAACAAATGTGATAGAATTTCCCTGAAATCTTATATTAAACAAAATATAAAATGATCTAATCGAGTGCCTGATTGCCCTATCATAGAAGTTTAGTAGTGCATTTTACTCGCCATCCCACGCGCTTTAAGATGCCGCCTAGCCCAGTACGCTTTCAGAAATAGGAGCGACGTAACTTGAACAAATGTGATAGAATTACGCTGAATTCTTATATTAACCGTAACATAAAATGATCTAATCGGGTCTCTGTTTGCCTTATCCTAGAAGTTTAATAGTGCATTATACTCGCCATTTCATGCGCTATTAGATGTCGCTTAGCCCAGGGCGCTATCTGAAATAGGAACGACGTAAATTGAACAAATGTGATAGAATTTTGCTGAATTCTTAAATTAACCATAATATAAAATGATCTAATCGGGTCTCTGTTTGCCCTACCCTAGAAGTTTAATAGTGCATTTCACTCGTCACTTCATGCGCTTTGAGATGCCGCTAAGCACAATAAGCTATCTGTAATAGGAGCGACGTAAATTGAGCAAATGTGATAGAATTTCGCTGAATTCTTTTATTAACCAAAATGTAAAATGATCTAATCGGGTCTCTGATTGCCCTATCATAGAAGCTTAAGAGTGCATTTTACTCGCCATTTCTTGCGCTTTGCGATGCCGCATAGCCCAATACGCTATCTGAAATATCAGCGACGTAAGTTGAACAAATGTGATAGAATTTCGCTGAATTCTTTTATTAAACAAAATATAAAATGATCTAATCGGGTCTCTGATTGCCCTATCATAGAAGTTTAATAGTGCATTTTACTCGCCATTTCATGCGCTTTGAGATGCCACTTAGCCCAATACGCTATCTGCAATAGGAGCGACGTAAGTTGAACAAATGTGATAGAATTACGCTGAATTCTTATATTAACCGTAACATAAAATGATCTAATCGGGTATCTGTTTGCCTTATCCTAGAAGTTTAATAGTGCATTATACTCGCCATTTCATGCGCTATTAGATGCCGCTTAGCACAGGACGCTATCTGAAATAGGAACGACGTAAATTGAACAAATGTGATAGAATTTTGCTGAATTCTTAAATTAACCATAATATAAAATGATCTAATCGGGTCTCTGTTTGCCCTACCCTACAAGCTTAATAGTGCATTTCACTCGTCACTTCATGCGCTTTGAGATGCCGCTAAGCACAATAAGCTATCTGTAATAGGAGCGACGTAAATTGAACAAATGTGATAGAATTTTGCTGAATTCTTAAATTAACCATAATATAAAATGATCTAATCGGGTCTCTGTTTGCCCTACCCTACAAGCTTAATAGTGCATTTCACTCGTCACTTCATGCGCTTTGAGATGCCGCTAAGCACAATAAGCTATCTGTAATAGGAGCGACGTAAATTGAGCAAATGTGATAGAATTTCGCTGAATTCTTTTATTAACCAAAATGTAAAATGATCTAATCGGGACTCTGTTCGCCCTCGCCTAGAAGTTTAATAGTGCATTTTATTCGCCATTTCATGCGCTTTGAGATACCGCTTAGCCCAATACGCTATCTGAAATAGCAGCGACGTAAATTAAACAAATGTGATAGAATGTCCCTGAAATCTTATATTAAACAAAATGTAAAATGATCTAATCGGGTCTCTGATTGCCCTATCATAGAAGTTTAAGAGTGCATTTTACTCGCCATTTCTTGCGCTTTGCGATGCCGCATAGTCCAATACGCTATCTGAAATACCAGCGACGTAAGTTGATCAAATGTGATAGAATTTCGCTGAATTCTTTTATTAAACAAAATATAAAATGATCTAATCGGGTCTCTGACTGCCCTATCATAGAAGTTTAATAGTGCATTTTACTCGCCATTTCATGCGCTTTGAGATGCCACTTAGCCCAATACGCTATCTGCAATAGGAGCGACGTAAGTTGAACAAATGTGATAGAATTTCGCTGAATTCTTTTATTAACCATGATGTAAAATGATCTAATCGGGTCTCTGTTCGCCCTAGCCTAGAAGTTTAATAGCTCATTTTATTCGCTATTTCATGCGCTTTGAGATGCCGCTCAGCCCAATACGCTATCTGAAATAGGCGCGACGTAAATTGAACAAATGTGATAGAATTTCCCTGAATTCTTATATTAACCTTAATGTAAAATGATCTAATTGGGTCTTTCTTCGACCAACCCTAGAAGTTTAATAGTGCATTTCACTCGTCACTTCATGCGCTTTGAGATGCCGCTAAGCACAATAAGCTATCTGTAATAGGAGCGACGTAAATTGAACAAATGTGATAGAATTTCGCTGAATTCTTATATTAACCAAAATATAAATTGACCTAATCGGGTCTCTGATTGCCCTATCATAGTAGTTTAGTAGTGCATTTTACTCGCCATTCCACGCGCTTTAAGATGCCACCTAGCCCAGTACGCTATCTGAAATAGGAGCCACGTAAGTTGAACAAATGTGATAGAATTACGCTGAATTCTTATATTAACCGTAATATAAAATGATCTAATCGGGTCTCTGATTGCCCTATCATAGAAGTTTAATAGTGCATTTTACTCGCCATTTCATGCGCTTTGAGATGCCACTTAGCCCAATACGCTATCTGCAATAGGAGCGACGTAAGTTGAACAAATGTGATAGAATTTCGCTGAATTCTTTTATTAACCATAATGTAAAATGATCTAATCGGGTCTCTGTTCGC
This sequence comes from Macropis europaea, assembly GCA_916610135.2. Classification (NCBI taxonomy): domain Eukaryota; kingdom Metazoa; phylum Arthropoda; class Insecta; order Hymenoptera; family Melittidae; genus Macropis; species Macropis europaea. Next base: position 5,912 of record CAKAJE020002219.1, read on the forward strand.
CCTAGCCTGGAAGTTTAATAGCTCATTTTATTCGCCATTTCATGCGCTTTGAGATGCCGCTTAGTCCAATACGCTATCTGAAATGGGAGCGACGTAAATTGAACAAATGTGATAGAATTTCCCTGAAATCTTATATTAAACAAAATATAAAATGATCTAATCGGGTCTCTGATTGCCCTAGCATAGAAGTTTAATAGTGCATTTTACTCGCCATTCCACGCGCTTTAAGTTGCCGCCAAGCCCAGTACGCTAGCTGAAATAGGAACGACGTAAATTGAAAAAATGTGATAGAATTTTGCTGAATTCTTAAATTAACCATTATATAAAATGATCTAATCGGGTCTCTGTTTGCCCTACCTTAGAAGTTTAATAGTGCAGTTTACTCGCCATTTCATGCACTTTGAGATGCTGCTTAGCCCAATACGCTAACTGAAATAGGAGCGACGTAAATTGAACAAATGTGATAGAATTTCACTGAATTCTTATATTAACCAAAATATAAAATGATCTAATCGGGTCTCTGATAGCCCTATCATAGAAGTTTAATAGTGCGTTTTACTCGCCATTCCACGCGCTTTAAGTTGCCGCCTAGCCCAGTACGCTATCTGAAAGAGGAGCGACGTAAGTTGAACAAATGTGATAGAATTACGCTGAATTCTTATATTAACCGTAATATAAAATGATCTAATCGGGTCTCTGTTTGCCTTATCCTAGAAGTTTAATAGTGCATTTTACTCGCCATTTCATACGCATTGAGATGCCGCTTAGCCCAATACGCTATCTGAAATAGGAGCGACGTAAGTTGAACAAATGTGACAGAGTTACGCTGAATTCTTATATTAACCGCAATATAAAATGATCTAATCGGGTCTCTGTTTGCCTACCCTAGAAGTTTAGTAGTGCATTTTACTCGCCATGTCTTGCGCTTTGAGATGCAACTTACCCCAATACGCTATCTGAAATAGGAGCGACGTAAATTGAACAAATGTGATAGAATTTCGCTGAATTCTTATATTAACCAAAACATAAAATGATCTAATCGGGTCTCTGATTGCCCTATCATAGAAGTTTAATATTGCATTTTACTCGCCATTCCACGCGCTTTAAGATGCCGCCTAGCTCAGTACGCTATCTGAAATAGGAGCGACGAAAGTTGAACAAATGTGATAGAATTACGCTGAATTCTTATATTAACCAATATATAAAATGATCTAATCGGGTCTCTGATTACCCTATCATAGAAGTTTGATAGTGAATTTTACTCGCCATTCCACGCGCTTTAAGATGCCGCATAGCCCAGTACGCTATCTGAAATAGGAGCGACGTAAACTGAACAAATGTGATAGAATTTTGCTGAATTCTTAAATTAACCATAATATAAAATGATCTAGTCGGGTCTCTGATTGCCCTACCCTAGAAGTTTAATACTGCATTTTACTCGCCATTTCATGCGCTTTGACATGCCGCTTAGCCCAATACGCTATCTGAAATAGGAGCGACGTAAATTGAACAAATGTGATAGAATTTCGCTGAATTCTTATATTAACCAAAATATAAAATGATCTAATCGGGTCTCTGTTTGCCCTACCCTAGAAGTTTAATAGTGCATTTTACTCGCCATTTCTCGCGCTTTGAGATGCCGCTTAGCCCAATACGCTATCTGAAATATCAGCGACGTAAATTGAACAAATCTGAGAGAATTTCGCTGAATTCTTAAATTAACCATAATATAAAATGATCTTATCGGGTCTCTGTTTGCACTACCCTAGAAGTTTAATAGTGCATTTTACTCGACATTTCTTGCGCTTTGAGATGCCGCTTAGTCCAATACGCTATCTGAAATATCAGCGACGTAAATTGAACAAATGTGAGAGAATTTCGCTGAATTCTTATATTAACCAAAATATAAAATGATCTAATCGGGTCTCTGATTGCCCTATCATAGAAGTTTAGTAGTGCATTTTACTCGCCCTTCCACGCGCTTTGAGATACCACCTAGCCCAGTACGCTATCTGAAATAGGAGCGACGTAAGTTGAACAAATGTGATAGAATTACTCTGAATTCTTATATTAACCGTAATATAAAATGATCTAATCGGGTCTCTGCTTGCCCTACCCTAGAAGTTTAATAGTGCATTTTACTCGCCATTTCATGCGCTTTGAGATGCCGCTTAGCCCAATGCGCTATCTGAAATAGCAGCAACGTAAATTAAACAAATGTGATAGAATGTCCCTGAAATCTTATATTAAACAAAATGTAAAATGATCTAATCGGGTCTCTGATTGCCCTATCATAGAAGTTTAAGAGTGCATTTTACTCGCCATTTCTTGCGCTTTGCGATGCCGCATAGCCCAATACGCTATCTGAAATACCAGCGACGTAAGTTGAACAAATGTGATAGAATTTCGCTGAATTATTTTATTAAACAAAATATAAAATGATCTAATCGGGTCTCTGACTGCCCTATCATAGAAGTTTAATAGTGCATTTTACTCGCCATTTCATGCGCTTTGAGATGCCACTTAGCCCAATACGCTATCTGCAATAGGAGCGACGTAAGTTGAACAAATGTGATAGAATTTCGCTGAATTCTTTTATTAACCATGATGTAAAATGATCTAATCGGGTCTCTGTTCGCCCTAGCCTAGAAGTTTAATAGCTCATTTTATTCGCTATTTCATGCGCTTTGAGATGCCGCTCAGCCCAATACGCTATCTGAAATAGGCGCGACGTAAATTGAACAAATGTGATAGAATTTCCCTGAATTCTTATATTAACCTTAATGTAAAATGATCTAATTGGGTCTTTCTTCGACCAACCCTAGAAGTTTAATAGTGCATTTCACTCGTCACTTCATGCGCTTTGAGATGCCGCTAAGCACAATAAGCTATCTGTAATAGGAGCGACGTAAATTGAACAAATGTGATAGAATTTCGCTGAATTCTTATATTAACCAAAATATAAATTGACCTAATCGGGTCTCTGATTGCCCTATCATAGTAGTTTATTAGTGCATTTTACTCGCCATTCCACGCGCTTTAAGATGCCACCTAGCCCAGTACGCTATCTGAAATAGGAGCCACGTAAGTTGAACAAATGTGATAGAATTACGCTGAATTCTTATATTAACCGTAATATAAAATGATCTAATCGGGTCTCTGATTGCCCTATCATAGAAGTTTAATAGTGCATTTTACTCGCCATTTCATGCGCTTTGAGATGCCACTTAGCCCAATACGCTATCTGCAATAGGAGCGACGTAAGTTGAACAAATGTGATAGAACTTCGCTGAATTCTTTTATTAACCATAATGTAAAATGATCTAATCGGGTCTCTGTTCGCCCTAGCCTGGAAGTTTAATAGCTCATTTTATTCGCCATTTCATGCGCTTTGAGATGCCGCTTAGTCCAATACGCTATCTGAAATGGGAGCGACGTAAATTGAACAAATGTGATAGAATTTCCCTGAAATCTTATATTAAACAAAATATAAAATGATCTAATCGGGTCTCTGATTGCCCTAGCATAGAAGTTTAATAGTGCATTTTACTCGCCATTCCGCGCGCTTTAAGTTGCCGCCAAGCCCAGTACGCTAGCTGAAATAGGAACGACGTAAATTGAAAAAATGTGATAGAATTTTGCTGAATTCTTAAATTAACCATTATATAAAATGATCTAATCGGGTCTCTGTTTGCCCTACCTTAGAAGTTTAATAGTGCAGTTTACTCGCCATTTCATGCACTTTGAGATGCTGCTTAGCCCAATACGCTAACTGAAATAGGAGCGACGTAAATTGAACAAATGTGATAGAATTTCACTGAATTCTTATATTAACCAAAATATAAAATGATCTAATCGGGTCTCTGATAGCCCTATCATAGAAGTTTAATAGTGCGTTTTACTCGCCATTCCACGCGCTTTAAGTTGCCGCCTAGCCCAGTACGCTATCTGAAAGAGGAGCGACGTAAGTTGAACAAATGTGATAGAATTACGCTGAATTCTTATATTAACCGTAATATAAAATGATCTAATCGGGTCTCTGTTTGCCTTATCCTAGAAGTTTAATAGTGCATTTTACTCGCCATTTCATGCGCTTTGAGATGCCGCTTAGCCCAATACGCTATCTGAAATAGGAGCGACGTAAGTTGAACAAATGTGACAGAGTTACGCTGAATTCTTATATTAACCGCAATATAAAATGATCTAATCGGGTCTCTGTTTGCCTACCCTAGAAGTTTAGTAGTGCATTTTACTCGCCATGTCTTGCGCTTTGAGATGCAACTTACCCCAATACGCTATCTGAAATAGGAGCGACGTAAATTGAACAAATGTGATAGAATTTCGCTGAATTCTTATATTAACCAAAACATAAAATGATCTAATCGGGTCTCTGATTGCCCTATCATAGAAGTTTAATATTGCATTTTACTCGCCATTCCACGCGCTTTAAGATGCCGCCTAGCTCAGTACGCTATCTGAAATAGGAGCGACGAAAGTTGAACAAATGTGATAGAATTACGCTGAATTCTTATATTAACCAATATATAAAATGATCTAATCGGGTCTCTGATTACCCTATCATAGAAGTTTGATAGTGAATTTTACTCGCCATTCCACGCGCTTTAAGATGCCGCATAGCCCAGTACGCTATCTGAAATAGGAGCGACGTAAACTGAACAAATGTGATAGAATTTTGCTGAATTCTTAAATTAACCATAATATAAAATGATCTAGTCGGGTCTCTGATTGCCCTACCCTAGAAGTTTAATACTGCATTTTACTCGCCATTTCATGCGCTTTGAGATGCCGCTTAGCCCAATACGCTATCTGAAATAGGAGCGACGTAAATTGAACAAATGTGATAGAATTTCGCTGAATTCTTATATTAACCAAAATATAAAATGATCTAATCGGGTCTCTGTTTGCCCTACCCTAGAAGTTTAATAGTGCATTTTACTCGCCATTTCTCGCGCTTTGAGATGCCGCTTAGCCCAATACGCTATCTGAAATATCAGCGACGTAAATTGAACAAATCTGAGAGAATTTCGCTGAATTCTTAAATTAACCATAATATAAAATGATCTTATCGGGTCTCTGTTTGCACTACCCTAGAAGTTTAATAGTGCATTTTACTCGACATTTCTGGCGCTTTGAGATGCCGCTTAGTCCAATACGCTATCTGAAATATCAGCGACGTAAATTGAACAAATGTGAGAGAATTTCGCTGAATTCTTATATTAACCAAAATATAAAATGATCTAATCGGGTCTCTGATTGCCCTATCATAGAAGTTTAGTAGTGCATTTTACTCGCCCTTCCACGCGCTTTGAGATACCACCTAGCCCAGTACGCTATCTGAAATAGGAGCGACGTAAGTTGAACAAATGTGATAGAATTACTCTGAATTCTTATATTAACCGTAATATAAAATGATCTAATCGGGTCTCTGTTTGCCCTACCCTAGAAGTTTAATAGTGCATTTTACTCGCCATTTCATGCGCTTTGAGATGCCGCTTAGCCCAATGCGCTATCTGAAATAGGAGCGACGTAAATTGAACAAATGTGATAGAATTTCGCTGAATTCTTAAATTAACCATAATATAAAATGATCTAATGGGGTCTTTGATTGCCCTACCCTAGAAGATTAATAGTGCATTTCACTCGCCATTTAATGCGCTTTGAGATGCCGCATAGCCCAATACGCTATCTGAAATAGGAACGACGTAAATTGAACAAATGTGATAGAATTTTTCTGAATTCTTAAATTAACCATAATATAAAATGATCTAATCGGGTCTCTGTTTGCCCTACCCTTGAAGTTTAATAGTGCATTTTACTCGCCATTCCACGCGCTTTAAGATGCCGCCTAGCCCAATACGCTATCTGAAATACGAGCGACGTAAGTTGAACAAATGTGATAGAATTTCGCTGAATTCTTTTATTAACCATAATGTAAAATGATCTTATCGCGTCTCTGATTTCCCTATCATAGAAGTTTAACAGTGCATTTGGCTCGCCATTTCATGCGCTTTGAGAAGCCGCTTAGCCCAATACGCTATCTGAAATAGGGGCGACGTAAATTGAACAAATGTGATAGAATTACTCTGAATTCTTATATTAACCGTAATATAAAATGATCTAATCGGGTCTCTGTTTGCCCTACCCTAGAAGTTTAATAGTGCATTTTACTCGCCATTTCATGCGCTTTGAGATGCCGCTTAGCCCAATGCGCTATCTGAAATAGGAGCGACGTAAATTGAACAAATGTGATAGAATTTCGCTGAATTCTTAAATTAACCATAATATAAAATGATCTAATGGGGTCTTTGATTGCCCTACCCTAGAAGATTAATAGTGCATTTCACTCGCCATTTAATGCGCTTTGAGATGCCGCTTGGCCCAATACGCTATCTGACATAGGAGCGACGTAAATTGAACAAATGTGATAGAATTTCGCTGAATTCTTATATTAACCAAAATATAAAATGATCTAATCGGGTCTCTGATTGCCCTATCATAGAAGTTTAATAGTGCATTTTGCTCGCCATTCCACGCGCTTTAAGTTGCCGCCTAGCCCAGTACGCTATCTGAAATAGGAGCTACGTAAATTGAACAAATGTGATAGAATTTCGCTGAATTCTTTTATTAACCATAATGTAAAATGATCTTATCGGGTCTCTGTTTGCCCTACCCTAGAAGTTTAATAGTGCATTTTACTCGCCATTTCATGCGCTTTGAGATGCCGCTTAGCCCAATACGCTATCTGAAATACGAGCGACGTAAGAGGAACAAATGTGATAGAATTTCGCTGAATTCTTTTATTAACCATAATGTAAAATGATCTAATCGGGTCTCTGTTCGCCCTAGCCTAGAAGTTTACTAGTGCATTTTATTCGCCATTTCACGCTCTTTGAGATGCCCCATAGCCGAATACGCTAACTGAAATAGGAGCGACGTAAATTGAACAAATGAGATAGAATTTCCCTGAAATCTTATATTAAACAAAATATAAAATGATCTAATCGAGTGCCTGATTGCCCTATCATAGAAGTTTAGTAGTGCATTTTACTCGCCATTCCACGCGCTTTAAGATGCCGCCTAGCCCAGTACGCTTTCAGAAATAGGAGCGACGTAACTTGAACAAATGTGATAGAATTACGCTGAATTCTTATATTAACCGTAACATAAAATGATCTAATCGGGTCTCTGTTTGCCTTATCCTAGAAGTTTTATAGTGCATTATACTCGCCATTTCATGCGCTATTAGATGTCGCTTAGCCCAGGACGCTATCTGAAATAGGAACGACGTAAATTGAACAAATGTGATAGAATTTCGCTGAATTCTTTTATTAACCAAAATGTAAAATGATCTAATCGGGTCTCTGATTGCCCTATCATAGAAGTTTAAGAGTGCATTTTACTCGCCATTTCTTGCGCTTTGCGATGCCGCATAGCCCAATACGCTATCTGAAATATCAGCGACGTAAGTTGAACAAATGTGATAGAATTTCGCTGAATTCTTTTATTAAACAAAATATAAAATGATCTAATCGGGTCTCTGATTGCCCTATCATAGAAGTTTAATAGTGCATTTTACTCGCCATTTCATGCGCTTTGAGATGCCACTTAGCCCAATACGCTATCTGCAATAGGAGCGACGTAAGTTGAACAAATGTGATAGAATTACGCTGAATTCTTATATTAACCGTAACATAAAATGATCTAATCGGGTCTCTGTTTGCCTTATCCTAGAAGTTTAATAGTGCATTATACTCGCCATTTCATGCGCTATTAGATGCCGCTTAGCACAGGACGCTATCTGAAATAGGAACGACGTAAATTGAACAAATGTGATAGAATTTTGCTGAATTCTTAAATTAACCATAATATAAAATGATCTAATCGGGTCTCTGTTTGCCCTACCCTAGAAGTTTAATAGTGCATTTCACTCGTCACTTCATGCGCTTTGAGATGCCGCTAAGCACAATAAGCTATCTGTAATAGGAGCGACGTAAATTGAGCAAATGTGATAGAATTTCGCTGAATTCTTTTATTAACCAAAATGTAAAATGATCTAATCGGGTCTCTGTTCGCCCTCGCCTAGAAGTTTAATAGTGCATTTTATTCGCCATTTCATGCGCTTTGAGATGCCGCTTAGCCCAGTACGCTATCTGAAATAGCAGCGACGTAAATTAAACAAATGTGATAGAATGTCCCTGAAATCTTATATTAAACAAAATGTAAAATGATCTAATCGGGTGTCTGATTGCCCTATCATAGAAGTTTAAGAGTGCATTTTACTCGCCATTTCTTGCGCTTTGCGATGCCGCATAGCCCAATACGCTATCTGAAATACCAGCGACGTAAGTTGAACAAATGTGATAGAATTTCGCTGAATTCTTTTATTAAACAAAATATAAAATGATCTAATCGGGTCTCTGACTGCCCTATCATAGAAGTTTAATAGTGCATTTTACTCGCCATTTCATGCGCTTTGAGATGCCACTTAGCCCAATACGCTATCTGCAATAGGAGCGACGTAAGTTGAACAAATGTGATAGAATTTCCCTGAAATCTTATATTAAACAAAATATAAAATGATCTAATCGGGTCTCTGATTGCCCTAGCATAGAAGTTTAATAGTGCATTTTACTCGCCATTCCGCGCGCTTTAGGATGCCGCCTAGCCCTGTACGCTATCTGAAATAGGAGCGATGTAAGTTGAACAAATGTGATAGAATTGCGCTGAATTCTTATATTAACCGTAATATAAAATGATCTAATCGGGTATCCGTTTGCCTTACCCTAGAAGTTTAATAGTGCATTTTAATCGCCATTTCATGGGCTTTGAGATGCCGCGTAGCCCAATACGCTATCTGAAATAGGAGCGACGTAAATTGAACAAATGTGATAGAATTTCGGTGAATTCTTAAACTAACCATAATATAAAATGATCTAATAGGGTCTCTGTTTGCCCTACCCTACAAGTGTAATAGTG
>CAKAJE020002220.1:0-13796 GCA_916610135.2 Macropis europaea
GTTTGCCCTACCCTAGAAGTTTAATAGTGCATTTTACTCGCCATTTCTTGCGCTTTGAGATGCCGCTTAGCCCAGTACGCTATCTGAAATAGGAGCGACGTAAATTGAACAAATGTGATAGAATTTTGCTGAATTCTTAAATTAACCATAATATGAAATGACCTAATCGGGTCTCTGTTTGCCCTACCCTAGAAGTTTAATAGTGCATTTTACTCGCCATTTCTTGCGCTTTGAGATGCCGCTTAGCCCAATACGCTATCTGAAATATCAGCGACGTAAATTGAACAAATGTGAGAGAATTTCGCTGAATTCTTAAATTAACCATAATATAAAATGATCTAATGTGGTCTCTGTTTGCCCTACCCTAGAAGTTTAATAGTGCATTTTACTCGCCATTTCTTGCGCTTTGAGATGCCGCTTAGCACAAGTCGCTATCTGAAATAGGAGCGATGTAAATTGAACAAATGTGATAGAATTTCGCTGAATACTTATATTAACCTTAATGTAAAATGATCTAATCGGGTCTTTGTTCGCCCTACCGTAGAAGTTTAATAATGCATTTTACTCGCCACTTCATGCGCTTTGAGATTCCGCTTAGCCCAATAAGCTATCTGAAATAGGATCGACGTAAATTGAACAAATGTGATAGAATTTCGCTGAATTCTTATATTAACCAAAATATAAAATTATCTAATCGGGTCTCTGATTGCCCTATCATAGAAGTTTAATAGTGCATTTTACTCGTCATTCCACGCACTTTAAGATGCCGCCTAGCCCAGTACGCTATCTGAAATAGGAGCGACGTAAATTGAACAAATGTGATAGAATTTTGCTGAATTCTTAAATTAACCATAATATAAAATGATGTAATCGGGTCTCTGTTCGCCCTACCCAAGAAGTTTAATAGTGCATTTCTCTCGTCATTTCATGCGCTTTGAGATGCCGCTTAGCCCAATAGCTATCTGAAATAGGAGCGACGTAAATTGAACAAATGTGATAGAATTTCCCAGAAATCTTATATTAAACAAAATATAAAATGATCTAAACGGGACTCTGATTGCCCTATCATAGAAGTTTAGTAGTGCATTTTACTCGCCATTCCACGCGCTTTAAGATGCCGCCTAGCCCAGTACGCTATCTGAAATAGGAGCGACGTAAGTTGAACAAATGTGATAGAATAACGCTGAATTCTTATATTAACCGTAATATGAAATGGTCTAATCGGGTCTCCGTTTGCCTTATCCTAGAAGTTTAATAGTGCATTTTACTGGCCACTTCATGCGCATAGCGATGCCGCTTAGCCCAATACGCTATCTGAATTAGGAGCGATGTAAATTGAACAAATGTGATAGAATTTCGCTGAATTCTTAAATTAACCACAATATAAAATGATCTAATCGGGTCTCTGATTGCCCTACCCTAGAAGTTTAATAGCGCATTTTACTCGGCATTTCATGCGCTTTGAGATGCCGCTTATCCCAATACGCTATCTGAAATAGGAGCGACGTAAATTAAACAAATGTGATAGAATTTCGCTGAATTCTTATATTAACCAAAATATAAAATGATCTAATTGGGTCTCTGATTGCCCTATCATAGAAGTTTAATAGTGCATTTTACTCGCCATTCCGCGCGCTTTAAGTTGCCGCCTAGCCCAGTATGCTATCTGAAATAGGAACGACGTAAATTGAACAAATGTGATAGAATTTTTCTGAATTCTTAAATTAACCATAATATGAAATTACCTAATCGGGTCTCTGTTTGCCCTACCCTAGAAGTTTAATAGTGCATTTTACGCTCCATTTCTTGCGCTTTGAGATGCCGCTTAGCCCAATACGCTATCTGAAATATCAGCGACGTAAATTGAACAAATGTGAGAGAATTTCGCTGAATTCTTAAATTAACCATAATATAAAATGATCTAATGGGGTCTCTGTTTGCCCTACACTAGAAGTTTAATAGTGCATTTTACTCGCCATTTCCTGCGCTTTGAGATGCCGCTTAGCACAAGTCGCTATCTGAAATAGGAGCGATGTAAATTGAACAAATGTGATAGAATTTCGCTGAATTCTTATATTAACCTTAATGTAAAATGATCTAATCGGGTCTTTGTTCGCCCTACCCAAGAAGTTTAATAGTGCATTTCACTCGTCAATTCATGCGCTTTGCGATGCCGCTTAGCCCAATAAGCTATCTGAAATTGGAGCGACGTAAATTGAACAAATGTGATAGAATTTCGCTGAATTCTTATATTAACCAAAATATAAAATGATCTAATCGGGTCTCTGATTGCCCTATCATAGAAGTTTAATAGTGCATTTTACTCGCCATTACACACGCTTTAAGATGCCGCCTAGCCCAGTACGCTATCTGAAATAGGAGCTACGTAAGTTGAACGAATGTGACAGAATTACGCTGATTTCTTATATTAACCGTAATATAAAATGATCTAATCGGGTCTCTATGTGCCGAACCCTAGAAGCTTAATAGTGCATTTTACTCGCCATTTCTTGCGCTTTGAGATGCCGCTTAGCCCAATACGCTATCTGAAATAGGAGCGACGTAAATTGAACAAATGTGATAGAATTTCCCTGAAATGTTATAGTAAACAAAATATAAAATGATCTATTCGGAACTCTCATTGCCCTATCATAGAAGTTTAGAAGTGCATTTTACTCGCCCTTCCACGCGTTTTAAGATGCCGCCTAGCTCAGTACGCTATCTGAAATAGGAGCTACGTAAGTTGAACAAATGTCACAGAATTACGCTGAATTCTTATATTAACCGTAATATAAAATGATCTAATCGGGTCTCTGTTTGCCTTATCCTAGAAGTTTAATAGTGCATTTTACTCGCCATTCCACGCGCTTTAAGTTGCCGCCTAGCCCAGCACGCTATCTGAAATAGGAGCTACGTAAGTTGAACAAATGTCACAGAATTACGCTGAATTCTTATATTAACCGTAATATAAAATGATCTAATCGGGTCTCTGTTTGCCTTATCCTAGAAGTTTAATAGTGCATTTTACTCGCCATTTCTTGCGCTTTGAGATGCCGCTTAGCCCAATACGCTATCTGAAATAGGAGCGACGTAAATTGAACAAAAGTGATAGAATTTCGCTGAATTCTTATTTTAACCTTAATGTAAAATGATCTAATCGGGTCTCTGTTCGCCCTACCCAAGAAGTTTAATAGTGCATTTTACTCGTCATTTCATGCGCTTTGAGATGCCGCTTAGCCCAATACGCTATCTGAAATAGGAGCGACGCAAATTGAACAAATGTGATAGAATTTCGCTGAATTCTTATATTAACCATAATATAAAATGATGTAATCGGGTCTCTGTTCGCCCTACCCAAGAAGTTTAATAGTGCATTTCTCTCGTCATTTAATGCGCTTTGAGATGCCGCATAGCCCAATACGCTATCTGAAATAGGAGCGACGTAAATTGAACAAATGTGATAGAATTTCGCTGAATTCTTATATTAACCGTAATATAAAATGATCTAATCGGGTCTCTGTTTGCCTTACCCTAGAAGTTTAATAGTGCATTTTACTCGCCATTTCATGCGCTTTGAGATGCAGCTTAGCCCAATGTGCTATCTGATATAGGAGCGACGTAAATTGAACAAATGTGATAGAATTACGCTGAATTCTTATATTAACCAAAATATAAAATGATCTAATCGGGTCTCTGATTGCCCTATCATAGAAGATTAATAGTGCATTTTACTCGCCATTCCACGCGCTTTAAGATGCCGCCTAGCCCAGTATGCTATTTGAAATAGGAACGACGTAAATTGAACAAATGTCATAGAATTTCGCTGAATTCTTATATTAACCGTAATATAAAATGATCTAATCGGGTCTCTGTTTGCCTTACCCTAGAAGTTTAATAGTGCATTTTACTCGTCATTTCATGCGCTTTGAGATGCCGCTTAGCCCAATAAGCTGTCTGAAATAGGAGCGACGTAAATTGAACAAATGTGATAGAAGTTCCCTGAAATCTTATATTAACCGTAATATAAAATGATCTAATCGGGTCTCTGATTGCCCTACCCTAGATGTTTAATAGTGCATTTTACTCGTCATTTCATTCGCTTTGAGATGCCGCTTAGCCCAATACGCTATCTGAAATAGGAGCGACGCAAATTGAACAAATGCGATAGAATATCGCTGAATTCTTATATTAACCATAATATAAAATTATCTAATCGGGTCTCTATGTGCCCAACCCTAGAAGCTTAATAGTGCATTTTACTCTCCATTTCTTGCGCTTTGAGATGCCGCTTAGCCCAATACGCTATCTGAAATAGGAGCGACGTAAATTGAACAAATGTGATAGAATTTCCCTGAAATGTTATAGTAAACAAAATATAAAATGATCTATTCGGAACTCTCATTGCCCTATCATAGAAGTTTAGAAGTGCATTTTACTCGCCCTTCCACGCGCTTTAAGATGCCGCCTAGCCCAGTACGCTATCTGAAATAGGAGAGACGTTAGTTGAACAAATGTGATAGAATTACGCTGAATTCTTATATGAACCGTAATATAAAATGATCTATTCGGGTGTCTGTTCGCCCTACCCTAGAAGTTTAATAGTGCATTTCACTCGCCATTCCATGCGCTTTGAGATGCCGCTTAGCCCAATACGCTATCTGAAATAGGAGCGACGTAAATGGAACAAATGTGATAGAATTTCCCTGAAATGTTATAGTAAACAAAATATAAAATGATCTATTCGGAACTCTCATTGCCCTATCATAGAAGTTTAGAAGTGCATTTTACTCGCCCTTCCACGCGCTTTAAGATGCCGCCTAGCCCAGTACGCTATCTGAAATAGGAGAGACGTTAGTTGAACAAATGTGATAGAATTACGCTGAATTCTTATATGAACCGTAATATAAAATGATCTATTCGGGTGTCTGTTCGCCCTACCCTAGAAGTTTAATAGTGCATTTTACTCGCCATTCCTCGCGCTTTAAGATGCCGCCTATCCGAGTACGCTATCTGAAATAGGAGCGACGTAAATTGAACAAATGTGATAGAATTTTTCTGAATTCTTAAATTAACCATAATATGAAATGACCTAATCGGGTCTCTGTTTGCCCTACCCTAGAAGTTTAATAGTGCATTTTACTCGCCATTTCTTGCGCTTTGAGATGCCGCTTAGCCCAATACGCTATCTGAAATATCAGCGACGTAAATTGAACAAATGTGAGAGAATTTCGCTGAATTCTTAAATTAACCATAATATAAAATGATCTAATGTGGTCTCTGTTTGCCCTACCCTAGAAGTTTAATAGTGCATTTTACTCGCCATTTCTTGCGCTTTGAGATGCCGCTTAGCACAAGTCGCTATCTGAAATAGGAGCGATGTAAATTGAACAAATGTGATAGAATTTCGCTGAATTCTTATATTAACCTTAATGTAAAATGATCTAATCGGGTCTTGGTTCGCCCTACCGTAGAAGTTTAATAGTGCATTTTACTAGCCACTTCATGCGCTTTGAGATTCCGCTTAGCCCAATAAGCTATCTGAAATAGGATCGACGTAAATTGAACAAATGTGATAGAATTTCGCTGAATTCTTATATTAACCAAAATATAAAATGATCTAATCGGGTCTCTGATTGCCCTATCATAGAAGTTTAAGAGTGCATTTTGCTCGCCATTCCACGCGCTTTAAGATGCCGCCTAGCCCAGTACGCTATCTGAAATAGGAGCGACGTAAGTTGAACAAATGTGATAGAATAACGCTGAATTCTTATATTAACCGTAATATGAAATGATCTAATCGGGTCTCTGTTTGTATTACCATAGAAGTTTAATAGTGCATTTTACTCGCCATTTCATGCGCTTTGAGATGCCGCTTAGCCCAATACGCTATCTGCAATAGGATCGACGTAAATTGAACAAATGTGATAGAATTTCGCTGAATTCTTATATTAACCAAAATATAAAATGATCTAATCGGGTCTCTGATTGCCCTATCATAGAAGTTTAAGAGTGCATTTTGCTCGCCATTCCACGCGCTTTAAGATGCCGCCTAGCCCAGTACGCTATCTGAAATAGGAGCTACGTAAGTTGAACGAATGTGACAGAATTACGCTGATTTCTTATATTAACCGTAATATAAAATGATCTAATCGGGTCTCTGTTTGCCCTACCCTAGAAGTTTAATAGTGCATTTTACGCGCCATTTCTTGCGCTTTGAGATGCCGCTTAGCCCAATACGCTATCTGAAATATCAGCGACGTAAATTGAACAAATGTGAGAGAATTTCGCTGAATTCTTAAATTAACCATAATATAAAATGATCTAATGGGGTCTCTGTTTGCCCTACACTAGAAGTTTAATAGTGCATTTTACTCGCCATTTCCTGCGCTTTGAGATGCCGCTTAGCACAAGTCGCTATCTGAAATAGGAGCGATGTAAATTGAACAAATGTGATAGAATTTCGCTGAATTCTTATATTAACCTTAATGTAAAATGATCTAATCGGGTCTTTGTTCGCCCTACCCAAGAAGTTTAATAGTGCATTTCACTCGTCAATTCATGCGCTTTACGATGCCGCTTAGCCCAATAAGCTATCTGAAATTGGAGCGACGTAAATTGAACAAATGTGATAGAATTTCGCTGAATTCTTATATTAACCAAAATATAAAATGATCTAATCGGGTCTCTGATTGCCCTATCATAGAAGTTTAATAGTGCATTTTACTCGCCATTACACACGCTTTAAGAT
Source organism: Macropis europaea (assembly GCA_916610135.2). NCBI lineage: Eukaryota > Metazoa > Arthropoda > Insecta > Hymenoptera > Melittidae > Macropis > Macropis europaea. Next base: position 6,749 of record CAKAJE020002220.1, read on the forward strand.
GCCGCCTAGCCCAGTACGCTATCTGAAATACGAGCTACGTAAGTTGAACGAATGTGACAGAATTACGCTGATTTCTTATATTAACCGTAATATAAAATGATCTAATCGGGTCTCTCTTCGCCTTATCCTAGAAGTTTAATAGTGCATTTTACTCGCCATTTCATGCGCTTTGAGATGCCTCTTAGCCCAATACGCTATCTGAAATAGGAGCGACGTAAATTGAACAAATGTGATAGAATTTCGCTGAATTCTTATATTAACCAAAATATAAAATGATCTAATCTGGTCTCTGTTTGCCCTACCCTAGAAGTTGAATAGTGCATTGTACGAGCCATTCCTTGCGCTTTGAGATGCAGCTTAGCCCAATACGCTATCTGAAATAGGAGCGACGTAAATTGAACAAATGTGATAGAATTTCGCTGAATTCTTATTTTAACCTTAATGTAAAATGATCTAATCGGGTCTTTGTTCGCCCTACCCTAGAAGTATAATAGTGCATTTCACTCGTCATTTCATGCGCTTTGAGTTGCCGCTTCGCCCAATAAGCAATCTGAAATAGGAGCGACGTAAATTGAACAAATGTGATAGAACTTCGCTGAATTCTTATATTAACCGTAATATAAAATGATCTTATCGGGTCTCTGATTGCCCCACCCTAGAAGTTTAATAGTGCATTTTACTCGCCCTTTCGTGCGCTTTGAGATGCCGCTTAGCCCAATACGCTATCTGAAATAGGAGCGACGTAAATTGAACAAATGTGATAGAATTTCGCTGGATTCTTATATTAACCAAAATATAAAATGAACTAATCGGGTCTCTGATTGCCCTATCATAGAAGTTTAATAGTGCATTTTACTCGTCATTCCACGCGGTTTAAGTTGCCGCCTAGCCCAGTACGCTATCTGAAATAGGAGCTACGTAACTTGAACAAATGTGACAGAATTACGCTGAATTCTTATATTAACCGTAATATAAAATGATCTAATCGGGTCTCTGTTTGCCTTATCCTAGAAGTTTAATAGTGCATTTTACTCGCCATGTCATGCGCTTTGAGATGCCGCTTAGCCCAATAAGCTATCTGAAATAGGAGCGATGTAACTTGAACAAATGTGATAGAATTTCGCCGAATTCTTAAATTATCCATAATATGAAATGACCTAATCGGGTCTCTGTTTGCCCTACCCTAGAAGTTTAATAGAGCATTTTACTCGTCATTTCATGCGCTTTGAGATGCCGCCTAGCCCAGTACGCTATCTGAAATAGGAGCGACGTAAATTGAACAAATGTGATAGAATTTCGCTGAATGCTTTTATTTACCATAATGTTAAATGATCTAATCGGGTCTCTGTTCGCCCTAGCGTAGAAGCTTAATAGTGCATTTTATTCGTCATTTCATGCGCTTTGAGATGCCGCTTAGCCCAATACGCTATCTGAAATAGGAGCGACGCAAATTGAACAAATGCGATAGAATATCGCTGAATTCTTATATTAACCATAATATAAAATGATGTAATCGGGTCTCTGTTCGCGCTACCCAAGAAGTTTAATAGTGCATTTCTCTCGTCATTTCATGCGCTTTGAGATGCCGCTTAGCCCAATAGCTATCTGAAATAGGAGCGACGTAAATTGAACAAATGTGATAGAATTTCCCTGAAATCTTATATTAACCGTAATATAAAATGGTCTAATCGGGTCTCTGTTTGCATTACCCTCGAAGAATAATAGTGCATTTTACTCGCCTTTCCACGCGCTTTAAGATGCCGCCTATCCGAGTACGCTATCTGAAATAGGAGCGACGTAAGTTGAACAAATGTGATAGAATAACGCTGAATTCTTATATTAACCGTAATATAAAATGTTCTAATCGGGTCTCCGTTTGCCTTATCCTAGAAGTTTATTAGTGCATTTTACTCGTCATTCCATGCCCTTTGAGATGCCGCTTAGCCCAATACGCTATCTGAAATAGGAGCGATGTAAGTTGAACAAATGTGATAGAATTTTGCTGAATTCTTAAATTGACCATAATATAAAATGATGTAATCGGGTCTCTGTTCGCCCTACCCAAGAAGTTTAATAGTGCATTGCTCTCGTCATTTCATGCGCTTTGAGATGCCGCTTAGCCCAATAGCTATCTGAAATAGGAGCGACGTAAATTGAACAAATGTGATAGAATTTCCCTGAAAACCTATATTAAAGAAAATATAAAATGATCTAAACGGGACTCTGATTGCCCTATCATAGACGTTTAGTAGTGCATTTTACTCGCCATCCACGCGCTTTAAGATGCCGCCTAGCCCAGTACACTATCTGAAATAGGAGCGACGTAAATTGAAAGAATGTGATAGAATTTCGCTGAATTCTTATATTAACCATAATATAAAATTATCTAATCGGGTCTCTATGTGCCCAACCCTAGAAGCTTAATAGTGCATTTTACTCTCCATTTCTTGCGCTTTGAGATGCCGCTTAGCCCAATACGCTATCTGAAATAGGAGCGACGTAAATTGAACAAATGTGATAGAATTTCCCTGAAATGTTATAGTAAACAAAATATAAAATGATCTATTCGGAACTCTCATTGCCCTATCATAGAAGTTTAGAAGTGCATTTTACTCGCCCTTCCACGCGCTTTAAGATGCCGCCTAGCCCAGTACGCTATCTGAAATAGGAGAGACGTTAGTTGAACAAATGTGATAGAATTACGCTGAATTCTTATATGAACCGTAATATAAAATGATCTATTCGGGTGTCTGTTCGCCCTACCCTAGAAGTTTAATAGTGCATTTCACTCGCCATTCCATGCGCTTTGAGATGCCGCTTAGCCCAATACGCTATCTGAAATAGGAGCGACGTAAATTGAACAAATGTGATAGAATTTCGCTGAATTCTTATGTTAACCGTAATATAAAATGATCTAATCGGGTCTCTGATTGCCCTACCCTAGAAGTTTAATAGTGCATTTTACTCACCATTCCACGCGCTTTAAGTTGCCGCCTAGCTCAGTACGCTATCTGAAATAGGAGCTACGTAAGTTGAACAAATGTCACAGAATTACGCTGAATTCTTATATTAACCGTAATATAAAATGATCTAATCGGGTCTCTGTTTGCCCTACCCTAGAAGTTTAATAGTGCATTTTACTCGCCATTTCTTGCGCTTTGAGATGCCGCTTAGCCCAGTACGCTATCTGAAATAGGAGCGACGTAAATTGAACAAATGTGATAGAATTTCGCTGAATTCTTATATTAACCAAAATATAAAGTGATCTAATCGGGTCTCTGATTGCCCTATCATAGAAGTTTAATAGTGCATTTTACTCGCCATTACACACGCTTTAAGATGCCGCCTAGCCCAGTACGCTATTTGAAATAGGAACGACGTAAATTGAACAAATGTGATAGAATTTCGCTGAATGCTTATATTAACCAAAATATAAGATGATCTAATCGGGTCTCTGATTGCCCTATCATTGAAGATTAATAGTGCATTTTACTCGTCATTGCATGCGCTTTAAGATGCCGCCGCGCCCAGTACGCTATCTGAAATAGGAGCAACGTAAATTGAACAAATGTGATAGAATTTCGCTGAATTCTTAAATTAACCATAATATAAAATGATCTAATGGGGTCTCTGTTTGCCCTACCCTAGAAGTTTAATAGTGCATTTTACTCGCCATTTCTTGCGCTTTGAGATGCCGCTTAGCCCAATACGCTATCTGAAATAGGAGCGACGTACATTGAACAAATGTGATAGAATTTCGCTGAATTCTTATATTAACCAAAATATAAAATGATCTAATCGGGTCTCTGATTGCCCTATCATTGAAGATTAAGAGTGCATTTTGCTCGCCATTCCACGCGCTTTAAGATGCCGCCTAGCCCAGTACGCTATCTGAAATAGGAGCGATGTAAATTGAACAAATGTGATAGAATTTCGCTGAATTCTTAAATTAACCATAATATAAAATGATCTAAACGGGACTCTGCTTGCCCTATCATAGAAGTTTAGTAGTGCATTTTACTCGCCCTTCCACGCGCTTTAAGATGCCGCCTAGCCCAGTACAGTATCTGAAATAGGAGCGACGTATGTTGAACAAATGTGATAGAATTACGCTGAATTCTTATATTAACCGTAATATAAAATGATCTAATCGGGTCTCTGATTGCCCTATCATAGAAGATTAAGAGTGCATTTTGCTCGCCATTCCACGCGCTTTAAGATGCCGCCTAGCCCAGTACGCTATCTGAAATAGGAGCGACGTAAGTTGAACAAATGCGATAGAATCACGCTGAATTCTTATATTAACCTTAATATGAAATGTTCTAATCGGGTCTCCGTTTGCCTTATCCTAGAAGTTTAATAGTGCATTTTACTGGCCATTGCATGCGCATTGAGATGCCGCTTAGCCCAATACGCTATCTGAAATAGGAGCGATGTAAATTGAACAAATGTGATAGAATTTCGCTGAATTCTTAAGTTAACCATAACATAAAATGATCTAATCAGGTCTCTGATTGCCCTATCATAGAAGTTTAATAGTGCATTTTACTCGCCATTCCGCGCGCTTTAAGTTGCCGCCTAGCCCAGTATGCTATCTGAAATAGGAACGACGTAAATTGAACAAATGTGATAGAATTTTGCTGAATTCTTAAATTAACCATAATATAAAATGATCTAATCGGGTCTCTGATTGCCCTACCCTAGAAGTTTAATAGCGCATGTTACTCGGCATTTCATGCGCTTTGAGATGCCGCTTATCCCAATACGCTATCTGAAATAGGAGCGACGTAAATTAAACAAATGTGATAGAATTTCGCTGAATTCTTATATTAACCAAAATATAAAATCATCTAATCGGGTCTCTGATTGCCCTATCATAGTAGTTTAATAGTGCATTTTACTCGCCATTCCTCGCGCTTTAAGATGCCGCCCATCCGAGTACGCTATCTGAAATAGGAGCGACGTAAATTGAACAAATGTGATAGAATTTTTCTGAATTCTTAAATTAACCATAATATGAAATGACCTAATCGGGTCTCTGTTTGCCCTACCCTAGAAGTTTAATAGTGCATTTTACTCGCCATTTCTTGCGCTTTGAGATGCCGCTTAGCCCAATACGCTATCTGAAATATCAGCGACGTAAATTGAACAAATGTGAGAGAATTTCGCTGAATTCTTAAATTAACCATAATATAAAATGATCTAATGTGGTCTCTGTTTGCCCTACCCTAGAAGTTTAATAGTGCATTTTACTCGCCATTTCTTGCGCTTTGAGATGCCGCTTAGCACAAGTCGCTATCTGAAATAGGAGCGATGTAAATTGAACAAATGTGATAGAATTTCGCTGAATTCTTATATTAACCTTAATGTAAAATGATCTAATCGGGTCTTTGTTCGCCCTACCGTAGAAGTTTAATAGTGCATTTTACTCGCCACTTCATGCGCTTTGAGATTCCGCTTAGCCCAATAAGCTATCTGAAATAGGATCGACGTAAATTGAACAAATGTGATAGAATTTCGCTGAATTCTTATATTAACCAAAATATAAAATGATCTAATCGGGTCTCTGATTGCCCTATCATAGAAGTTTAAGAGTGCATTTTGCTCGCCATTCCACGCGCTTTAAGATGCCGCCTAGCCCAGTACGCTATCTGAAATAGGAGCGACGTAAGTTGAACAAATGTGATAGAATAACGCTGAATTCTTATATTAACCGTAATATGAAATGATCTAATCGTGTCTCTGTTTGTATTACCATAGAAGTTTAATAGTGCATTTTACTCGCCATTTCATGCGCTTTGAGATGCCGCTTAGCCCAATACGCTATCTGCAATAGGATCGACGTAAATTGAACAAATGTGATAGAATTTCGCTGAATTCTTATATTAACCAAAATATAAAATGATCTAATCGGGTCTCTGATTGCCCTATCATAGAAGTTTAAGAGTGCATTTTGCTCGCCATTCCACGCGCTTTAAGATGCCGCCTAGCCCAGTACGCTATCTGAAATAGGAGCTACGTAAGTTGAACGAATGTGACAGAATTACGCTGATTTCTTATATTAACCGTAATATAAAATGATCTAATCGGGTCTCTGTTTGCCCTACCCTAGAAGTTTAATAGTGCATTTTACTCGCCATTTCCTGCGCTTTGAGATGCCGCTTAGCACAAGTCGCTATCTGAAATAGGAGCGATGTAAATTGAACAAATGTGATAGAATTTCGCTGAATTCTTATATTAACCTTAATGTAAAATGATCTAATCGGGTCTTTGTTCGCCCTACCCAAGAAGTTTAATAGTGCATTTCACTCGTCAATTCATGCGCTTTGCGATGCCGCTTAGCCCAATAAGCTATCAGAAATTGGAGCGACGTAAATTGAACAAATGTGATAGAATTTCGCTGAATTCTTATATTAACCAAACTATAAAATGATCTAATCGGGTCTCTGATTGCCCTATCATAGAAGTTTAATAGTGCATTTTACTCGCCATTACACACGCTTTAAGATGCCGCCTAGCCCAGTACGCTATCTGAAATACGAGCTACGTAAGTTGAACGAATGTGACAGAATTACGCTGATTTCTTATATTAACCGTAATATAAAATGATCTAATCGGGTCTCTCTTCGCCTTATCCTAGAAGTTTAATAGTGCATTTTACTCGCCATTTCATGCGCTTTGAGATGCCTCTTAGCCCAATACGCTATCTGAAATAGGAGCGACGTAAATTGAACAAATGTGATAGAATTTCGCTGAATTCTTATATTAACCAAAATATAAAATGATCTAATCTGGTCTCTGTTTGCCCTACCCTAGAAGTTGAATAGTGCATTGTACGAGCCATTTCTTGCGCTTTGAGATGCAGCTTAGCCCAATACGCTATCTGAAATAGGAGCGACGTAAATTGAACAAATGTGATAGAATTTCGCTGAATTCTTATTTTAACCTTAATGTAAAATGATCTAATCGGGTCTTTGTTCGCCCTACCCTAGAAGTATAATAGTGCATTTCACTCGTCATTTCATGCGCTTTGAGTTGCCGCTTAGCC
>CAKAJE020002221.1:0-19316 GCA_916610135.2 Macropis europaea
TGCCGCCTAGCCCAGTAGGCTATCTGAAATAGGAGCGACGTCAATTGAACAAATGTGATAGAATTACGCTGAATTCTTATATTAACCGTAATTTAAAATGATCTAATCGGGTCTCTGTTTGCCGTTCCCCAGAAGTTTAATAGTGCATTTTACTCGCCATTGCACGCGCTTTAAGATGCCGTCTAGCCCAGTACGCTATCTCAAATAGGAGCGACGTAAATTGAACAAATGTGATAGAATTACGCTGAATTCTTATATTAACCGTAATATAAAACGATCTAATCGTGTCTCTGTTTGCCTTACCCTAAAAGTTTAATAGTGCATTTTACTCGCCATTTCATTCGCTTTGAGCTGCCGCTTAACAGAATACGTTATCTGAAATAGGAGCGGCGTAAATTGAACAAATGTGATAGAATTTCGCTGAATTCTTATATTAAACAATATATAAAATGATCTAATCGGGTCTCTGTTTGCCCTACCCTAGATGTTTAGTAGTGCAATTTACTCGCCATTTCATGCGCTTAGAGATGCCGCTTAGCCCAATACGCTATCTGAAATAGGAGCGACGTAAATTGAACGAATGTGATAGAATTTCGCTGAATTCCTATATTAACCATAATGTGAAATGATATAATCGTGTCACTGCTTGCCCTACCCTAGAAGTTTAATAGTGCATTTTACTCGACATTCCACGCGCTTTAAGATGCCGCCTAGCCCAGTACGCTACCTGCAATAGGAGCGTCGTAAATTGAACAAATGTGATAGAATTTCGCTGTATTATTATATGAACCAAAATATGAAATGATCTAATCAGGTCTCTGATAGCCCTATCATTGAAGTTTAATAGAGCATTTTACTCGCCATTTCTCGCGCTTCAAGATGCCGCCTAGCCTAGTACGCTATCTGGAATAGGAGAGACGTAAATTGAACAAATGTGATATAATTTTGCGGAATTCTTAAATTAACAATAATATAAAATGATCTAATCGGGTCTCTGTTTGCCCTACCCTAGAAGTTTAATAGTGCATTTTACGCGGCATTTCATGCGCTTTGATATGCCGCTTAGACCAATACGCTATTTGAAATAGGAGCGACGTAAATGGAACAAATGTGATAGAATTACGCTGCATTCTTATATTAACCGTAACGTAAAATGATCTAATCGGCTCTCTGTTTGCCCTACCCTAGAAGTTTAATAGTGCAATTTACTCGCCATTTCATGCGCTTTGAGATCCCGCTTAGCCCAGTACGCTATCTGAAATAGTAGCGGCGTAAATTGAACAAATGTGATAGAATTACGCTGAATTCTTATGTTAACCGTAATATAAAATAATCTAATCGGTACTCTGGTTGCCTTACCCTCGAAGTTTAATAGTGCATTTTACTCGCCATTTCATTCGCTTTGAGCTGCCGCTTAACAGAATACGTTATCTGAAATAGGAGCGGCGTTAATTGAACAAATGTGATAGAATTTCGCTGAATTCTTATATTAAACAATATATAAAATGATCTAATCGGGTCTCTGTTTGCCCTACCCTAGATGTTTAGTAGTGCAATTTACTCGCCATTTCATGCGCTTTGAGATGCCGCTTAGCCCAATACGCTATCTGAAATAGGAGCGACGTAAATTGAACGAATGTGATAGAATTTCGCTGAATTCCTATATTAACCATAATGTGAAATGATATAATCGGGTCACTGCTTGCCCTACCCTAGAAGTTTAACAGTGCATTTCACTCGACATTCCACGCGCTTTAGGATGCCGCCTAGCCCAGTAGGCTATCTGAAATAGGAGCGACGTCAATTGAACAAATGTGATAGAATTACGCTGAATTCTTATATTAACCGTAATTTAAAATGATCTAATCGGGTCTCTGTTTGCCGTTCCCCAGAAGTTTAATAGTGCATTTTACTCCCCATTGCACGCGCTTTAAGATGCCGTCTAGCCCAGTACGCAATCTCAAATAGGAGCGACGTAAATTGAACAAATGTGATAGAATTACGCTGAATTCTTATATTAACCGTAATATAAAACGATCTAATCGTGTCTCTGTTTGCCTTACCCTAAAAGTTTAATAGTGCATTTTACTCGCCATTTCATTCGCTTTGAGCTGCCGCTTAACAGAATACGTTATCTGAAATAGGAGCGGCGTAAATTGAACAAATGTGATAGAATTTCGCTGAATTCTTATATTAAACAATATATAAAATGATCTAATCGGGTCTCTGTTTGCCCTACCCTAGATGTTTAGTAGTGCAATTTACTCGCCATTTCATGCGCTTAGAGATGCCGCTTAGCCCAATACGCTATCTGAAATAGGAGCGACGTAAATTGAACAAATGTGATAGAATTGTGCTGAATCCTTATATTAACAGTAATATAAAATGATATAATCGTGTCACTGCTTGCCCTACCCTAGAAGTTTAATAGTGCATTTTACTCGACATTCCACGCGCTTTAAGATGCCGCCTAGCCCAGTACGCTACCTGCAATAGGAGCGTCGTAAATTGAACAAATGTGATAGAATTTCGCTGTATTATTATATGAACCATAATATGAAATGATCTAATCAGGTCTCTGATAGCCCTATCATTGAAGTTTAATAGTGCATTTTACTCGCCATTTCTCGCGCTTCAAGATGCCGCCTAGCCTAGTACGCTATCTGGAATAGGAGAGACGTAAATTGAACAAATGTGATATAATTTTGCGGAATTCTTAAATTAACAATAATATAAAATGATCTAATCGGGTCTCTGATTGCCCTATCACAGAACTTTAATAGTGCATGTTACTCGCCATTCCACGCGCTTTAAGATGCCGCTTAGCCCAATACGCTATCTGAGATAGGAGCGACGTAAATTGAACAAATGTGATAGAATTTCGCTGAATTCTTATATTAACCAAAATATAAAATGATATAATCGGGTCTCTGTTTGCCCTACCCTAGAAGCTTAATAGTGCATTTCACTCGTCATTTCATGCGCTTTGAGATCCCGCTAAGCCCAATACGCTATCTGAAATAGGAGCGACGGAAATTGAACAAATGTGATAGAATTTCGCTGAATTCTTATATTAACCATAATGTAAAATGATCTAATCGGGTCTCTGTTCGCACTACCCTAGAAGTGTAATAGTGCATTTTACTCGCCATTCCTCGCGCTTTGAGATGCCGCCTAGCCTAGTACGCTATCTGGAATAGGAGAGACGTAAATTGAACAAATGTGATATAATTTTGCGGAATTCTTAAATTAACCATAATATAAAATGATCTAATCGGGTCTCTCATTGCCCTATCATGGAAGGTTTGTAGTGCATTTTACTCACCATTCCACGCGCTTTTAGATGCCGCTTTGCCTAATACGCTATCTGAAATAGGAGCGATGTAAATTGAACAAATGTGATAGAATTTCGCTGAATTCTTATATTAACCATAATGTAAAATGATCTGATCGGGTCTCTGTTCGCCCTACCCCAGAAGTTTAATAGTGCATTTCACTCGGCATTTCATGCGCTTTGAGATGCCGCCTAGCCCAGTACGCTACCTGAAATAGGAGCGACGCAAAGTGAACACATGTGATTGAATTTCGCTGAATCCTTACATTAACCAAAATGTAAAATCATCTAATCGGTTCTCTGATTGCCGTATCATAGAAGTTTAACAGTGCATTTTACTCGCTATTGCACGCGCTTTAAGATGCCTCCTAGCCCAGTACGCTATCTGAAATAGAAGCGACGTAAATTGAACAAACGTGATAGAATTTTGCTGAATTCCCTAATTAACCATAATATAAAATTATCTAATCGGGTCTCTGATTGCCTAAACCTAGTAGTCTAATAGTGCATTTCACTCGTCATTTCATGCGCTTTGAGATGCCTCTCAGCCCAATACGCCATCTGAAATAGGAGCGACGTAAATTGAACAAATGCGATAGAATTTCGCTGAATTCTTAAGTTAACAATAATATAAAATGATCTAAACGGGTCTCTGTTTGCCCTACCCTAGAAGTTTAACAGTGCATTTTGCTCGCCATTTCATGCGCTTTGAGATGCCGCTTAGCCCAATACGCTAACTCAAATGGGAGCGACGTAAATTGAACAAATGTGATACAATTTCGCTGAATTCTTATATTAAACAAAATATAAAATGATCTAATCGGGTCACTGGTTGCCCTATGGTAGAAGTTTAATAGTGAATTTTACTCGCCATTCCACGCGCTTTAAGATGCCGCCTGGCCCAGTACGCTATCTGAAATAGGTGCGACGTAAATTGAACGAATGTGATAGAATTTTGCTGAATCCTTATATTAACCAAAATATACAATGATCTGATCGGCTCTCTGATTGCCCTATCATAGAAGTTTAATAGTTCATTTTACTCGTCAGTCCACGCGCTTTCAGATGCCGCCTATCCTAATACGCTATCTGAAATAGGAGCGACGTAAATTGAACAAATGTGATAGAATTTCGCTGAATTCTTATATTAACCATAATATAAGATGACCCAATCGGGTCTCTGATTGCCCTATCCGAGAAGTTTAGTAGTGCATTTTACTCGACATTTCATGCGCTTTAAGATGCCGCCTAGTCCAATACGTTATCTGAAATTGGAGCTACGTAAATTGAACAAACGTGATAGAATTACGCAGAATTCTTATATTAACCATAATATAATACGATCTATTCGGTTCTCTGATTGCCCTATCATAGGATTTTAACAGTGCATTTTACTCGTCATTTCATGCGCTTTAAGCTGCCGCCTGGCCCAATACGCTATCTGAAATAGGAGCGATATAAATTGAACAAATGTGATAAAATTACGTTGAATTCTTATATGAACCATAATATAAAATGATCTATTCGGGTCTCTGATTGCCCTATGATAGAAGTTTTATAGTGCATTTTACTCGTCATTTCATGCGCTATAAGATGCCACCTAGCCCAATACGCTATCTGAAATTGGAGCTACGTACATTGAACAAACGTGATAGAATTACGCAGAATTCTTATATTAACCATAATATAATACGATCTATTCGGGTCTCTGATTGCCCTATCATAGAAGGTTAGTAGTGCATTTTACTCGACATTTCGTGCGCTTTAAGTTGCCGCTTTGCCCAATACGCTACCTGCAGTAGGAGCGACGTAAATTGAACAAACGTGATAGAATTACGCAGAATTCTTATATTAACCATAATATAATATGATCTATTCGGGTTTCTGATGGCCCTATCATAGAAGTTGAATAGTGCATTATACTCGTCATTTCATGCGCTTTATGTTGCCGCCTAGCCCAATACGCTATCTGAAATTGGAGCTACGTAAATTGAACAAGTGTGATAGAGTTTCGCTGAATTCATAAATTTACCATAATATAAAATGATCTAATCGGGTTTCTGATTGCCCTATCATAGAAGTTTAATAGTGCATTTTGCTCGGCATTTCATGCGCTTTAAGGCGCCGCTTATCCCGATACGCTATCAGATAGAGGAGCGACGTAAATTGAACAAATGTGATAGAATTTCGCTGCATTCTTACATTAACCATAATATAATACGATCTATTCGGGTCTCTGATTGCCCTATCATAGAAGTTTAACTGTGCATTTTACTCGTCATTTCATGCGCTTTAAGGTGCCGCCTAGCCCAAAACGCTGTCTCAAATAGGAGCGATATAAATTGAACAAATGTGATAGAGTTACGCAGAATTCTTATATGAACCATAATATAGAATGATCTAATCGGGTTTCTGATTGCCCTATCATAGAAGTTTAATAGTGCATTTTGCTCGGCATTTCATGCGCTTTAAGGTACCGCTTATCCCGATACGCTATCAGAAAGAGGAGCGACGTAAATTGAACAAATGTGATAGAATTTCGCTATATTCTTATATTAACCATAATATAATACGATCTATTCGGGTCTCTGATTGCCCTATCGTAGAGGTTTAATAGTGCACTTTACTCGTCATATCATGCGCTATAAGGTGCCGCTTGGCCCAATACGCTATCTGAAATAGGAGCGACGTAAATTGAGCAAATGTGATAGAATTACACTGAATTCTTATATTAATCATAATACAACATGATCTACTCGGGTCTCTGATTGCCCACTCCTAGAAGTTTAGTAGTGCATTTTACTCGACATTTCATGCGCTTCAAGGTGCCGTTTAGCCCTATACGCTATCTGAAATGGGAGCGTCGTAAATTGAACAAATGTGATAGAATTACACTGAATTCTTATATTAATCATAATATAACATGATCTACTCGGGTCTCTGATTGCCCACTCCCAGAAGTTTAGTAGTGCATTTTACTCGACATTTCATGCGCTTCAAGGTGCCGTTTAGCCCTATACGCTATCTGAAATGGGAGCGTCGTAAATTGAACAAATGTGATAGAATTACACTGAATTCTTATATTGATCATAATATAGGATGATCTAATCGGGTCTCTGATTGCCCTATCATTGAAGGTTAGTAGTGCATTCTACTCGTCATTTCATGCGCTTTAAGGTGCCGCTTAGGTCATTACGCTATTTGAAATAGGAGCGACGTAAATTGAACAAATGTGATAGAATTTCGCTGAATTCTTATATTAACCATAATATTAAATGATCTAATCGGTTCTCTGATTGGCCTATCATTGAAGGTTAGTAGTGCATTTTAATCGTCATTCCACGCGCTTTACGATTCCGCATAGCCCAATACGCTATCTGAAATAGGGGCGACGTAAATTGAACAAATGTGATAAAATTATGCCGAATTCTTATATTAATCACAATATAAGATGACCTAATCGTGTCTCTGATTGCCCTATCCGAGAAGTTTAGTAGTGCATTTTACTCGCCATTTCATGCGCTTTAAAATGCCGCCTATCACAATACGATATCGGGTGTAGGAGCGACATGAATTGGACAAATGTGATAGAGTTACGATGAATACTTAAATTAACAATAATATAAGATGATCTAATCGGGATTCTGATTGCCCTATCCTAGAAGATTAGTAGTGCATTTTACTCGATATTCCATGCGCTTTAAGGTGCCGCCTAGCCCAATACGCTATCTGAAATAGGAGCGGCGTAAATTGAACAAATGTGATAGAATTTCGCTGAATTCTTATATTAACCACAATTTAATATGATCTAATCGGGTGTCTGATTGTCGTATCATAGATGTTTAATAGTGCATTTTACTCGACATTTCATGCGCTTTATGGTGCCGCCTAGCCCAATACGCTATCTGAAATTGGAGCGTCGTAAATAGAACAAATGTAATAGAATTACACTGAATTATTATATTAATCATAATGTAAGATGATCTAATCGGGTGTCTGATTGCCCTATCAAAGAAGATTAGTAGTGCGCTTTAAGGTGCCGTATTGCCCAATCCGCAATCTGAAATTGGAGCTACGTAAATTGAACAAATGTGACAGAGTTACGCAGAATTCTTATATTAACCATAATATAGAATGATCTAATCGGGTCTATGATTGCCCTATCATGGAAGGTTAGTAGTGCATTTCACTCGTCGTTCCACGCGCTTTAAGATGCCACCTAGCTCAATACGCTATCTGATATAGGGGCGACCTAAATTGAACAAATGTGATAGAATTTCGCTGAATTCTTAGATTAACCATAATATAAAATGATCTAATCGGGTCTTTGTTTACCCTACCCTAGAAGTTTAATAGTGCATTTTACTCGCCATTTCATGCGCTATAAGTTGCCGCTTAGCCCAATACGCTATCTGAAATAGGAGCGACGTAAATTGAACAAATGTGATAGAATTTCGCTGAATTCTTAAATTAACCATAAGATAAAATGATCTAATCGGGTCTATGTTTACCTACCCTAGAGGTTGAATAGTGCATTTTACTCGTCATTTCATGCCCTTTAAGGTGCCGCCCAGCCCAATACGCTATCTGAAATAGGAGCGACGTAAATTGCACAAATGTGATAGAATTACGCAGAATTCTTATATTAACAATAATATAAAATGATCTAATCGGGTCTCTGATTGCCCTATCATAGAAGTTTAATAGTGCATTTTACTCGTCATTTCATGCGCTTCAAGGTGCCGCCTGTCCCAATACGCTATACGAAATTGGAGCTACGTAAATTGAACAAGTGTGATAGAGTTTCGGTGAATTCTTAAATTAACCACAATATAAAGTGATCTAATCGGGCCTCAGTTTGCCCTACCCTAGAAGTTTAATAGTGCATTTTACTCGACATTTCATGGGCTTTAAGATGCCACCTAGCCCAATACGCTATCTGAAATAGGGGCGACGTAAATTGAACAAATGTGATACAATTACGTTGAATTCTTATATTAACAATAATCTAAAATAATCTAATCGGGTCTCTGATTGCCCTAGCATGGAAGTTCAATAGTGCATTTTACTCGTCATATCATGCGCTTCAATGTGACGCTTAGCCCAATACGCTATCTGAAATAGGAGCGTCGTAAATTGAACAAATGTGATAGGATTACTCAGAATTCTTATATTAACATTAATATAATATGATCTACTCGGGTCTCTGATTGCCCTATCATAGAAGTTCAATCGTGCATTTTACTCGTCATTTCATGTGCTTTAAGGTGCCGCCTAGCCCAATACGCTATCTGAAATAGGAGCGACGTAAATTGAACAAATGTGATAGAATTGCACTGAATTCTTATATTAATCATAATATAAGATTATCTAATCGGGTCTCTGATTGCCCTATCCTAGAAGTTTAGTAGTGCATTTTACTCGACATTTCTTGCGCTTCAAGATGCCGCTTAGCCCAATACGCTATCTGAAATAGGACCGACGAAAATTGAACAAATGTGAAAAAAGTACGTTGAATTTTTATATTAACAATAATATAAAATGATCTAATCGGGTCGCTGATTGCCCTATCATAGAAGTTTCATAGTGCATTTTACTCGCCATTTCTTGCGCTTTAAAGTGCCGCTTAGCCCAATACGCTATCTGAAATAGGAGCGTCGTAAATTGAACAAATGTGTTAGAATTACGCAGAATTCTTATATTAACCATAACATAAAATGATCTAATCGGGTCTCTGTTTGCCCTATCATAGAAGCTTAATAGTGCATTTTACTCGTCATTTCATGCGCTTTATGGTGCCGCCTAGCCCAATACGCTATCTGAAATAGGAGCGACATAAATTGAACAAATGTGATAAAATTACGTTGAATTCTTATATTAACAATAATATAAAATGATCTAATCGGGTCTCTGATTGCCCTATCATATAAGTTTAATAGTGCATTTTACTCGACATTTCATGCGCCTTTAGTTGCCGCCTAGCCCAATACGCTATCTGAAATAGGGGCGACGTAAATTGAACAAATGAGATAGAATTACGCAGAATTCTTATATTTACCATAATATAATACGATCTATTCGGGTCTCTGGTTGCCTTATCATAGAAGCTTAATAGTGCATTTTACTCGTCATTTCATGCGCTTTAAGATGCCACCTAGCCCAATACGCTATCTGAAATAGGAGCGTCGTAAATTGAACAAATGTGATAGGATTACTCAGAATTCTTATATTAACATTAATATAATATGATCTACTCGGGTCTCTGATTGCCCTATCATAGAAGTTTAATAGTGCATTTTCGTCGACATTTCATGCGCTTTAAGATGCCACCTAGCTCAATACGCTATCTGATATAGGGGCGACCTAAATTGAACAAATGTGACAGAATTACGCAGAATTCTTATATTAACCCATAATATAATACGATCTATTCGGTTCTCTGATTGCCCCTATCATAGAAGTTTAATAGTGCATTTTACTCGTCATGCCATGCGCTTTAAGGTGCCGCTTACCCCAATACGCTATCTGAAATAGGAGCGACGTAAATTGAACAAATGTGATAGAATTTCGCTGAATTCTTAAATTAACCATAAGATAAAATGATCTAATCGGGTCTATGTTTACCTACCCTAGAGGTTGAATAGTGCATTTTACTCGTCATTTCATGCCCTTTAAGGTGCCGCCCAGCCCAATACGCTATCTGAAATAGGAGCGACGTAATTGCACAAATGTGATAGAATTACGCAGAATTCTTATATTAACAATAATATAAAATGATCTAATCGGGTCTCTGATTGCCCTAACATAGAAGATTAATAGTGCATTTTACTCGACATTTCATGCGCTTCAAGATGCCGCTTAGCCCAATACGCTATCTGAAATAGGACCGACGAAAATTGAACAAATGTGAAAAAAGTACGTTGAATTTTTATATTAACAATAATATGAAATGATCTAATCGGGTCGCTGATTGCCCTGTCATAGAAGTTTCATAGTGCATTTTACTCGCCATTTCTTGCGCTTTAAAGTGCCGCTTAGCCCAATACGCTATCTGAAATAGGAGCGTCGTAAATTGAGCAAATGTGTTAGAATTACGCAGAATTCTTATATTAACCATAACATAAAATGATCTAATCGGGTCTCTGTTTGCCCTATCATAGAAGCTTAATAGTGCATTTTACTCGTCATTTCATGCGCTTTATGGTGCCGCCTAGCCCAATATGCTATCTGAAATTGGAGCGACGTAAATTGAACAAATGTGATAGAATTACGCTGAATTCTTATATTAATCACAATATAAGATGACCTAATCGTGTCTCTGATTGCCCTATCCGAGAAGTTTAGTAGTGCATTTTACTCGCCATTTCATGCGCCTTTAAAATGCGCCTATCACAATACGATATCGGGTGTAGGAGCCGACATGAATTGGACAAATGTGATAGAGTTACGATGAATACTTAAATTAACAATAATATAAGATGAGCTAATCGGGATTCTGATTGCCCCTATCCTAGAAGATTAGTAGTGCATTTTACTCGATATTCCATGCGCTTTAAGGTGCCGCCTAGCCCAATACGCTATCTGAAATAGGAGCGGCGTAAATTGAACAAATGTGATAGAATTTCGCTGAATTCTTATATTAACCACAATTTTAATATGATCTAATCGGGTGTCTGATTGTCGTATCATAGATGTTTAATAGTGCATTTTACTCGACATTTCATGCGCTTTATGGTGCCGCCTAGCCCAATACGCTATCTGAAATTGGAGCGTCGTAAATAGAACAAATGTAATAGAATTACACTGAATTATTATATTAATCATAATGTAAGATGATCTAATCGGGTGTCTGATTGCCCTATCAAAGAAGATTAGTAGTGCGCTTTAAGGTGCCGTATTGCCCAATCCGCAATCTGAAATTGGAGCTACGTAAATTGAACAAATGTGACAGAGTTACGCAGAATTCTTATATTAACCATAATATAGAATGATCTAATCGGGTCTATGATTGCCCTATCATGGAAGGTTAGTAGTGCATTTCACTCGTCGTTCCACGCGCTTTAAGATGCCACCTAGCTCAATACGCTATCTGATATAGGGGCGACCTAAATTGAACAAATGTGATAGAATTTCGCTGAATTCTTAGATTAACCATAATATAAAATGATCTAATCGGGTCTTTGTTTACCCTACCCTAGAAGTTTAATAGTGCATTTTACTCGCCATTTCATGCGCTATAAGTTGCCGCTTAGCCCAATACGCTATCTGAAATAGGAGCGACGTAAATTGAACAAATGTGATAGAATTTCGCTGAATTCTTAAATTAACCATAAGATAAAATGATCTAATCGGGTCTATGTTTACCTACCCTAGAGGTTGAATAGTGCATTTTACTCGTCATTTCATGCCCTTTAAGGTGCCGCCCAGCCCAATACGCTATCTGAAATAGGAGCGACGTAAATTGCACAAATGTGATAGAATTACGCAGAATTCTTATATTAACAATAATATAAAATGATCTAATCGGGTCTCTGATTGCCCTATCATAGAAGTTTAATAGTGCATTTTACTCGTCATTTCATGCGCTTCAAGGTGCCGCCTGTCCCAATACGCTATACGAAATTGGAGCTACGTAAATTGAACAAGTGTGATAGAGTTTCGGTGAATTCTTAAATTAACCACAATATAAAGTGATCTAATCGGGCCTCAGTTTGCCCTACCCTAGAAGTTTAATAGTGCATTTTACTCGACATTTCATGGGCTTTAAGATGCCACCTAGCCCAATACGCTATCTGAAATAGGGGCGACGTAAATTGAACAAATGTGATACAATTACGTTGAATTCTTATATTAACAATAATCTAAAATAATCTAATCGGGTCTCTGATTGCCCTAGCATGGAAGTTCAATAGTGCATTTTACTCGTCATATCATGCGCTTCAAGGTGCCGCTTAGCCCAATACGCTATCTGAAATAGGAGCGTCGTAAATTGAACAAATGTGATAGGATTACTCAGAATTCTTATATTAACATTAATATAATATGATCTACTCGGGTCTCTGATTGCCCTATCATAGAAGTTCAATCGTGCATTTTACTCGTCATTTCATGTGCTTTAAGGTGCCGCCTAGCCCAATACGCTATCTGAAATAGGAGCGACGTAAATTGAACAAATGTGATAGAATTGCACTGAATTCTTATATTAATCATAATATAAGATTATCTAATCGGGTCTCTGATTGCCCTATCCTAGAAGTTTAGTAGTGCATTTTACTCGACATTTCTTGCGCTTCAAGATGCCGCTTAGCCCAATACGCTATCTGAAATAGGACCGACGAAAATTGAACAAATGTGAAAAAAGTACGTTGAATTTTTATATTAACAATAATATAAAATGATCTAATCGGGTCGCTGATTGCCCTATCATAGAAGTTTCATAGTGCATTTTACTCGCCATTTCTTGCGCTTTAAAGTGCCGCTTAGCCCAATACGCTATCCGAAATAGGAGCTTCGTAAATTGAACAAATGTGTTAGAATTACGCAGAATTCTTATATTAACCATAACATAAAATGATCTAATCGGGTCTCTGTTTGCCCTATCATAGAAGCTTAATAGTGCATTTTACTCGTCATTTCATGCGCTTTATGGTGCCGCCTAGCCCAATACGCTATCTGAAATAGGAGCGACATAAATTGAACAAATGTGATAAAATTACGTTGAATTCTTATATTAACAATAATATAAAATGATCTAATCGGGTCTCTGATTGCCCTATCATATAAGTTTAATAGTGCATTTTACTCGACATTTCATGCGCCTTTAGTTGCCGCCTAGCCCAATACGCTATCTGAAATAGGGGCGACGTAAATTGAACAAATGAGATAGAATTACGCAGAATTCTTATATTTACCATAATATAATACGATCTATTCGGTTCTCTGATTGCCTTATCATAGAAGCTTAATAGTGCATTTTACTCGCCATTTCATGCGCTTTAAGATGCCACCTAGCCCAATACGCTATCTGAAATAGGAGCGTCGTAAATTGAACAAATGTGATAGGATTACTCAGAATTCTTATATTAACATTAATATAATATGATCTACTCGGGTCTCTGATTGCCCTATCATAGAAGTTTAATAGTGCATTGTCGTCGACATTTCATGGGCTTTAAGATGCCACCTAGCCCAATACGCTATCTGAAATAGGGGCGACGTAAATTGAACAAATGTGATAAAATTACGTTGAATTCTTATATTAACAATAATCTAAAATAATCTAATCGGGTCTCTGATTGCCCTAGCATGGAAGTTCAATAGTGCATTTTACTCGTCATATCATGCGCTTCAAGGTGACGCTTAGCCCAATACGCTATCTGAAATAGGAGCGTCGTAAATTGAACAAATGTGATAGGATTACTCAGAATTCTTATATTAACATTAATATAATATGATCTACTCGGGTCTCTGATTGCCCTATCATAGAAGTTCAATCGTGCATTTTACTCGTCATTTCATGTGCTTTAAGGTGCCGCCTAGCCCAATACGCTATCTGAAATAGGAGCGACGTAAATTGAACAAATGTGATAGAATTGCACTGAATTCTTATATTAATCATAATATAAGATTATCTAATCGGGTCTCTGATTGCCCTATCCTAGAAGTTTAGTAGTGCATTTTACTCGACATTTCTTGCGCTTCAAGATGCCGCTTAGCCCAATACGCTATCTGAAATAGGACCGACGAAAATTGAACAAATGTGAAAAAAGTACGTTGAATTTTTATATTAACAATAATATAAAATGATCTAATCGGGTCGCTGATTGCCCTATCATAGAAGTTTCATAGTGCATTTTACTCGCCATTTCTTGCGCTTTAAAGTGCCGCTTAGCCCAATACGCTATCCGAAATAGGAGCTTCGTAAATTGAACAAATGTGTTAGAATTACGCAGAATTCTTATATTAACCATAACATAAAATGATCTAATCTGGTCTCTGTTTGCCCTATCATAGAAGCTTAATAGTGCATTTTACTCGTCATTTCATGCGCTTTATGGTGCCGCCTAGCCCAATACGCTATCTGAAATAGGAGCGACATAAATTGAACAAATGTGATAAAATTACGTTGAATTCTTATATTAACAATAATATAAAATGATCTAATCGGGTCTCTGATTGCCCTATCATATAAGTTTAATAGTGCATTTTACTCGACATTTCATGCGCCTTTGGTTGCCGCCTAGCCCAATACGCTATCTGAAATAGGGGCGACGTAAATTGAACAAATGAGATAGAATTACGCAGAATTCTTATATTTACCATAATATAATACGATCTATTCGGGTCTCTGATTGCCTTATCATAGAAGCTTAATAGTGCATTTTACTCGTCATTTCATGCGCTTTAAGATGCCACCTAGCCCAATACGCTATCTGAAATAGGAGCGTCGTAAATTGAACAAATGTGATAGGATTACTCAGAATTCTTATATTAACATTAATATAATATGATCTACTCGGGTCTCTGATTGCCCTATCATAGAAGTTTAATAGTGCATTTTCGTCGACATTTCATGCGCTTTAAGATGCCACCTAGCTCAATACGCTATCTGATATAGGGGCGACCTAAATTGTACAAATGTGACAGAATTACGCAGAATTCTTATATTAACCATAATATAATACGATCTATTCGGTTCTCTGATTGCCCTATCATAGAAGTTTAATAGTGCATTTTACTCGTCATGCCATGCGCTTTAAGGTGCCGCTTACCCCAATACGCTATCTGAAATAGGAGCGACGTAAATTGAACAAATGTGATAGAATTTCGCTGAATTCTTAAATTAACCATAACATAAAATGATCTAATCGGGTCTCTGTTTGCCCTATCATAGAAGCTTAATAGTGCATTTTACTCGTCATTTCATGCGCTTTATGGTGCCGCCTAGCCCAATATGCTATCTGAAATTGGAGCGACATAAATTGAACAACTGTGATTGAATTGCACTGAAATCTTATATTAATCATAATATAAGATTATCTAATCGGGTCTCTGATTGCCCTATCCTAGAAGTTTAGTAGTGCATTTTACTCGACATTTCTTGCGCTTCAAGATGCCGCTTAGCCCAATACGCTATCTGAAATAGGACCGACGAAAATTGAACAAATGTGAAAAAAGTACGTTGAATTTTTATATTAACAATAATATAAAATGATCTAATCGGGTCGCTGATTGCCCTATCATAGAAGTTTCATAGTGCATTTTACTCGCCATTTGTTGCGCTTTAAAGTGCCGCTTAGCCCAATACGCTATCTGAAATAGGAGCGTCGTAAATTGAACAAATGTGTTAGAATTACGCAGAATTCTTATATTAACCATAACATAAAATGATCTAGTCGGGTCTCTGTTTGCCCTATCATAGAAGCTTAATAGTGCATTTTGCTCGTCATTTCATGCGTTTTAAGGCGCCGCTTAGCACAATACGCTATCTGAAATAGGAGCGACGTAAATTGAACAAATGTGAGAGAATTACGCAGAATTCTTATATTAACCATAATATAGAATGATCAAATCGGGTCTCTGATAGTCCTATCATAGAAGTTTAATAGTTCATTTTACTCGTCAGTCCATGCGCTTTAATATGTCGCCCTTACCAATACGCTGTCTGAAATAGGAGCGACGTAAATTGAACAAATGTGAGAGAATTACGCAGAATTCTTATATTAACCATAATATAAAATGATCTAATCGGGTCTCTGTTTTCCCTACCCTAGAAGTTTAATAGTGCATTTTGCTCGACATTTCATGCGCTTTAGGATGCCACCTAGCCCAATACGCTATCTGAAATAGGGGCGCCGTAAATTGCACAAATGTGATAGAATTTCGCTGAATTCTTATATTAACCATAATATAAAATGATCTAATCGCGGCTCTGATTGCCCTTTCATAGAAGGTTAGTAGTGCATTTTACTCGTCATTCCATGCGCTTTAAGATGCCGCCTAGACCAATATACGATCTGAAATAGGAGCTACGTAAATTGAACAATTATGATAGAATTACGCAGAATTCTTATATTAACTATAATATAATATGATCTATTCGGGTCTCTGATTGCCCTATCCTAGAAGTTTAATAGTGCATTTTACTTGTCATTTCATGCGCTTTAACATGCAGCTTAGCCCAATACGCTATCTGAAGTAGGAGCGACGTTAATTGAACAAATGTGATAGAATTACGCGGTATTCTTATATTAACCATAATATAAAATGATCTAATCGGGTCTCCGATTGCACTATCAAAGAAGGTTAACAGTGCCTTTTACTCGTCATTCCACGCGCTTTACGATGCCGGCTAGACCAATACGCTTTCTGAATTAGAGGCGACGTGATTTGGACAAATGTGATAGAGTTACGCTGAATTCTTCAATTAGCCATAATATAAGATGACCTTATCGGGTCTCTGACTGCCCTATCCGAGAAGTTTAGTAGTGCATTTTACGCGACATTTCATGCGCTTTAAGATGCCGCCTAGTCCAACGCGGTATCCGAAATTGGAACTACGTAAATTGAACAAACGTGACAGAATTACGCAGAATTCTTATATTAACAATAATATAAAATGATCCAATTGGGTCCCTGATTGCCCTATCCTAGAAGTTTAATAGTGCATTTTGCTCGTCATTTCAATCGCTTTAAGGATCCGTCTAGCCCAATACGCTATCTGATATAGGAGCGACATAAACTGAACAAATGTGATGGCATTACGCAGAATTTTTATATTAACCATAATATAATACGATATATTCGGGTCTCTGATTGCCCTATCATAGAAGTTTAGCAGAGTATGTTACTCGTCATTTCAAGCGCTTGAAGGTGCCGATAAGCCCAATACGCTATCGGAAATAGGAGCGACGTAAATTGAACAAATGTGATAGAATTTCGCAGAATTCTTATATTAACCATAATATAAAATGATCTAATCGGTACTCTGATTGCCATATCATAGAAGTATAATAGTGCATTTTACTCGCCATTTCTGCGCTTTAAGGTGCTGCCTAGCCCAATACGCCATCTGAAATAGGAGGGACATAAATTGAACAAATGTGATAAAATTACGTTGAATTCTTATATTAACAATAATATAAAATGATCTAATGGGGTCTCTGATTGCCCTACCCGAGAAGTTTAGTAGTTCATTTTACTCGACATTATATGCGCTTTAAGATGCCGCCTAGTCCAATACGCTATCTGAAATTGGAGCTACGTAAATTGAACAAACGTGATAGAATTACGCAGAATTCTTATATTAACAACAATATAATACGATCTATTCGGGTCTCTGATTGCCCTATCATAGAAGTTTAATAGTGCATTTTACTCGTCATTTCATGCGCTTTATGGTGCCGCCTAGCCCAATACGCTATCTGAAATAGGAGCGACATAAATTGACAAATGTGATAAAATTACGTTCAATTCTTATATTAACAAAAATATAAAATGATCTAATCGGGTCTCTGTTTGCCCCACGCTAGAAGTTTAATAGTGCATTTTGCTAGACATTTCTTGCGCTTTAGGATGCCACGTTGCCCAATATGCTATCTGAAATAGGGGCGACGTAAATTCCTCAAATGTGATAAAATTTCGCTGAATTCTTATATTAACCATAATATAAGATGACCTTATCGGGTCTCTGATTGCCCTATCCGAGAAGTTTAGAAGTGCAGTTTACTCGACATTTCATGCGCTTTAAGATGCCATCTAGCCCAAAACGCTATCTGAAATAGGGGCGACGTAAATTGGACAAACGTGATAGAATTACGCAGAATTCTTATATTAACCATAATATAATATGATATATTCAGGTCTCTGATTGCCCTATCATAGAAGTTTAGCAGTGTATGTTACTCGTCATTTCAAGCGCTTGAAGGTGCCGTTTGGCCCAATATGGTATCTGAAATAGGAGCGACGTAAATTGAACAAATGTGATAGAATTTCGCTGAATTCTTAAATTAACCATAATATAAAATGATCTAATCGGGTCTCTGTTTGCCCCACGCTAGAAGTTTAATAGTGCATTTTGCTAGACATTTCATGCGCTTTAGGATGCCACGTTGCCCAATATGCTATCTGAAATAGGGGCGACGTAAATTCCTCAAATGTGATAAAATTTCGCTGAATTCTTATATTAACCATAATACAAGACGACCTAATCGGGTCTCTGATTGCCCTATCCGAGAAGTTTAGTAGTGCATTTTACTCGGCATTTCATGCGCTTTAAGATGCCGCCTAGTCCAATGCGCTATCCGAAATTGGAGCTACGTAAATTGAACAAACGTGATAGAATTACGTAGAATTCTTATATTAACCATAATATAGTACGATCTATTCGGGTCCCTGATTGCCCTATCATAGAAATTTAATACTGCATGTTACCCGTCATTTCATGCGCTTTAATGTGGCGCTTGGCCCAATACGCTGTCTGAAATAGGAGCGACGTAAATTGAGCAAATGTGATAGAATTTCGCTGAATTCTTATATTAACCATAATATAAGATGACCTAATCGGGTCTCTGATTGCCCTATCCGAGAAGTTTAGTAGTGCATTTTACTCGACATTTCATGTGCTTTAAGATGCCAGCTAGAACAATACGCTATCTGAAATTGGACCTACGTAAATTGAACAAACGTGATAGAATTACGCTGAATTCTTATATTAACCATAATATAAAATGATCTAATCGGGTCTCTGTTTACCCTACCCTAGAAGTTTAATAGTGCATTTTACTCGACATTTCATGCGCTTTAAGATGCCACCTAGCCCAATGCGCTATCTGAAATAGGGGCGACGTCAATTGAGCAAATGTGATAAAATTTCGCTGAATTCTTATATTAACCATAGTATAAGATGTCTTAATCGGGTCTATGATTGCCCTACCCGAGAAGTTTAGAAGTGCATTTTACTCGGCATTTCATGCGCTTTAAG